>JAFIDM010124638.1:787-16203 GCA_023159025.1 Thereuonema tuberculata | reverse complement strand
TGGGTGGGCGCCTCTATATAATGTGTGTTTCATTTGTTTTGTTTTTTAAAAAATCAGTGTATTTTTGCAACAAAAGGAAAAATATAAGATATGTATTTTCAGGAATAGAATTTATTCTTAAATTTGGAATTCTGTATTGGTCTTTTAATTCATAGCTTGCATTGAATAAATTTATGTTTTCCTTTTTCTCCTTCCATTATTTCTCCCCAATGCTGTTTCAAAATTTCTGAAATAAGTTATTATGTCGATTTCAGAGAAAAACAAGTGAAGCATACCTTATATGTAAGATATAAGTTATTTACAAAAATGTATTTTATTATTATTCTTTATCTCTTTGCTTTGGACATTGATGAACATAATCGCCGCATTCTTCTAAACACGGTAAATTTTTGATTAGTTCATTAAAGGTTTAGGATTTTTTTCTGATGATGTTGGTTGTCTCCGGAATGGCTATCTACTGCATTATTCGCAGGTGCCACTCCTACAAGCCGAGGCTATCCTTTAGTGATCCTTTCCATATTACTATTATTATTAGTAGTATTAGTATTATTATTATGGCTACCTACTGCATTATTCGCAGGTGACACTCCTACAAGCCGAGGCTATTCTTTAGTGATCCATTCCTTATTATTATTATTAGTATTAGTATTTTTATTATTATTATTAATGCTTTATTCGTTTCGAACATAAAATACGCTGCTAACATTTGGGCCAACACCAATGACAGTTGCTTAAAATCTATAACTAATCTGCAAAATAAAATTTTAAATTTAATATTCTTCAAGCAAAATGTAGACGATAAAAGCATAATATTAAAGAAAAAACTTCAATACAGTACACTAAATTCCAAGCAAAAATTCATATACAACATACTAATTAAAAACTATTATAAAATCTATGAGCACAAGAAAGAAGAAAAACAAAAATCCTCATATCATCTAAAAAACAAGAAAAATATCCCAGTTCCCTATCCACTTATATACAAGGACTATGGAAAGAGGCATTTTAACTATATACTTGAAAATATATTCAATACTATAGATGTAAAAAATATATATATATATATATAAAATGGAAGCATATCCAATGTGAAAAACTATAAAAAAAAGTGGGTTGATAAAATGTAATTAATATGAATTTCTTTTTTTTCAATTGTTTTCATTGTAATTGTAAATCCTGTTTGTAATATCATTTAAGTATTTTGATCAATTTACTTCCAATGTCCTTAGTATTTATTATTACTAGTTCTTACTGTACTCAACAAAAGTAAGCATAACGTAGGTAACTTTAATATACATATGTACTAATATATATAGAGTTAAATCAGATAATTATTTTAACTTTTAAATTATGTTACAGCCTAGTTTAAAATTTTAGAAAATTATCATTTAGCGGTCTACTTGACAAAAAAAATCACTTGAAAAAACAATGCTAAGTAAGTCTTTCAATATTTTTTAACAATATGTTCAAATTAATTAAACATTTTTGTAAACCTTTGGACAATTCTTAGATCTCTGGGTGAGACTTCAGTTGCTCGATAACTCCAGTCAAAGATGTGTTCTTTTTTGTCTTTGTACTATGTCAATTATTATTATTACTATTAAATAAAAGTTTCAAACCATGGGTATCCCCAGCTAACACAACATGGCGGGTCAAGGATCATAGCACATATTGAAGTGTCAAGACGTGTGCAGGAATGATTACGGATGTGTGGTTATTATTATTATATCGAAAAAGTTTCAAACCATGGGATTCCCCAGCTAAGACAATATGACGAGTCAAGGACCAAAGCACATATTGCCAATTATTATTATGTTTGTATGTTTCAAACCTTGGGTTTCCCCAGCAAAAACAATATGGGGGGTCAAGGACCAAAGCACATACTGCCAAGTGTAAAGATGTGTGCAAGAATGATTAGGGATGTGTGCTTGTGTCCATAAATTTCCTAACTATGCGTGTAGTGTTAAGTTATTATTATTATTATTAACATATAACACAGTACAAAGACAACATCTTTGATGGATTAATTCAAGCCTCAATCAGAGACCTAAGAATTGTCCAAGTATCTTCGCAAAACATAAGTAGTGCCTAGTAATAAATTATTATTATTATTATTATATCGAAAAAAGTTTCAAACTATGGGTTTCCCCAGCTAAGACAATATGGCGGGTTAAGGATCAAAGTGTAAAAAAAAAAAAAAAAAAAAAAAAAAGTTTGGAAGAAAAGTTAGGGATATGTGCTTGGGTCAATAAATTTCCTAAATATGCGTGTTGTGTTGAGTACCACAGCCTTCTGGAGTTGTGCACAAGTGTTTTTATGAAGTCCTAGTGTGCTGAGGCTATGGTGCAATGTGTGAGGCACCAGACCAGTGGCGGACAGGACGATGGGTACAACACGTACTCGGTCCTGCCTCCACTGCTTCTGGAGCTCGTGTGCTAGGTCTGTGTATTTACTGATCTTGTCAGCGTGAGTTTTCTGCATGTTCTTGCTGATGGGAACTGCAATATCAATGAGATAGGTCTGCTTGCTGACCTTATCAACAAGTGTGATGTCAGGTATGTTGTGATATATAGTTTTGTCTGTGTGAATGGGGCAGTCCCAGTACAGCTTATGTGAGGATGACTCTAGTATGCTTTGTGGTGTGTAGGCTACTTGTAGTATGAAACCATGTTCTTAATAAGTGAGTGTTTGTGTGCTAGCTGTTGATGAACAATCGACGCTACAAGATTGTGTCGGTGGAGGTAGTCTGTTTGGGACAGAAGGGGACAGCCTGATATTATGTGGTCGATCGTCTCATATGTAGTGTAGCATTTCCTGTATCTGTCATCGTGGGTGTTTGTGTCTTGTAGAAAGTGTTTCTTGTAATTGCGTGTGGGGATGACTTGGTCCTGTATCACGATCTTGATCGCTTCAGTCTCCCCAAACAGCTCACCACTTGTCAGCCATCTGTTCGACGCTTCCATATCGACATGAGGCTGGGTGAGTTCGTGGCGATGTCTGCCATGGAGTTCCTTACGGGCCCATGATTCACGCAGCTGCTGTGTGTGGGTGTCAGGGGTGGTGAGTGTTGGAGAAGGGTTTTCGAGGTCCAGGGGTGTGAAGTGTATGTCAGCCTTGACAATGGCTGAGTGGAGTGAGGAGTGTTGTACTTTTTGGCGGAAGTGTTCCCTAAGTGTGTATACTTGTTTTGCATGTAGGGTGATGAGGTTGACGAGTCCTCGGCCTCCCTCCTTGCGGTGAAGAGTCATCCTTTCCGTAGCGGACTTGGGGTGGTGCATGTTGTGTTTCGTGAATGTAGTGCTTGTGCGTTGTAGTGCTTCGAGTTCAGTGTTTGTCCATAGAATTATGCCGAACGAATATGTTAGTGTGGGAACGGCAAAAGTGTTGATGGGTTTAAGTTTATTTCTGGCATTGAGTTGTGTTTTGAGGATGTTGTGAACGCGGGCACGTTATGTTTTCTTGAGTGCGTTTTTTATATTTGCGTAGTCAATGACGCACGCTTGCTGGAAGCCCAGGTACTTGTACCTCTCCCTCTTCCATGGATTGGATGGCCAATCCATGGTCCAGTTCAAAACCCTCCAAATTCGAAGTCTTCCCGCGTTTTATATGTAGCTTGCGGCATTTGTTGATTCCAAATTCCATCCCAATGTCTTTGATGAATTGTGTTGTGACCTGTAGTAAATTACTAAATTTTGCGTTATTTGTGGCGTAGAGTTTAATGTCATCCATATAGAGTAAGTTTGTGATTTTATATGGTGTCAGAGTGCCTGTGGTAAGCCTATAACCGTGTTTCGTGCTGTCTAGCATGTGGCTTAATGGATTCAAGGCGAGGCAGAACCAAAGAGGACTCAAGGAAGACTCCTTGAAAGTACCTCCTGGAAAGTACCTCTCCTTATGGGAATGGGACTGAAGTGATGGAGGTGTTGGAGGTGTATAGATGTAATGTTGTGTTCCAACTCTTCATCGTGGCATTCAAGAATGCCGTAATCTTGGGATATACTTTATAGAGTTGAAGAGTGTGTAAAAGCCAGGAATGGGGACTGAGTCAAATGCCTTCTTGTAGTCGATGTACGCGATGTGTAAGTTCCTATTCTTCGCACGCGCCTGCCGCAGGATTACCGAGTCAATAAGGAGTTGCTCCTTACAACCCTGCGACAGCCCTTCTGCTGTTCCGAAAGAATGTTATGTGTCTCGATGTGTGTGTAAAGTTTGTCTGCAAGGCAGGAGGTGAGGAGTTTGTAAAGTGTGGGGAGGTAAGTGATTGCACGATAATTTGCAGGGCGTGCTGTTTCAGTGTTCTTGCTCTGTAGGTAAGTGACACCTTGTGTGAGGAAAAGAGGCATATGTTCTGGATTTTTGGTATATGTCAGTGAGTGCAACAGCTAACTTCCCATGCAGGGACGTGAACCTCTTGATCCAGAAATTCTGAACGCCGTCTGCACCAGGAGCCTTCCAGTCGTGTGCATGTTTTAGTGCTGTCTGTATTTCCGCAAGAGTAATATCATGGAAGGGCATGAAGGGTAAGTGTTCAGCGAGTTGTTGTTCCTCTGTGATCGATGGTGCTTTGTCATTGTGGGGGATGGGGTTGGACCACAGAGACGACAAATATTCATGTAATGTCTCGCTGGTGGGTGCGTTTGTATTGGGTGTAGTGGAGGGAGATGTAAGGGATCTGTAGAATTTTTTTCTCATTGTATTGGAAAGTGTTGTTCTGTTTATTATTATTATGTTTGTATGTTTTAAACCTTGGGTTTCCCCAGCGAAAACAATATGGCCGGTCAAGGACCAAAGCACATACTGCCAAGTGTAAAAACGTGGGCAAGAATGATTAGGAATGTGTGGTTGTGTCCATAAATTTCCTAACTATGCGTGTTGTGTTGAGTACCACAGCCTTCTGCAGTTGTGAATAAGTGTTTTGTGAAGTCCTAGTGTGCTGAGACTGTGGTGCAACGCGTGAGGCACCAGACCAGTGGTGGACAGGACGATGGGTACAACACGTACTCGGTCTGCTTCTGGAGCTCGTGTGGTAGATCGATGTATTTACTGATCTTGTCTGTGTGAGTTTTCTGCATGTTCTTGCTGATAGGCACTGCAATATCAATGAGATAGGTCTGTTTGTTGACCTTATCAACAAGTGTGATGTCAGGTCTGTGTGACTGGGCCGATCTCAGTACAGCTTATGTGAGGATGACTCTAATACGCTTTGTGGTATGTACTTGTAGTACGGGACCGTGTTCTTAATAAGTGAATGTTTGTGTGCTAGCTGTTGATGAACAATCGACGCTACCTGATTGTGTCGGTGGAGGTAGTCTGTTTGGGAGAGAAGGGGACAGCCTGATATTATGTGGTCGATCGTCTCATGCGTAGTCTGGCATTTCCTGCATCTGTCGTCATATGTGTTTGCGTGGTGTAGGATGTGCTTCCTGTAGTTGTGTGTGGGGATGACTTGGTCCTGTCTCGCGATCATGAACCCTTCAGTCTCCTCAAACAGCTCGCCACTTGTCAGCCATCTGTTGAACGCTTCCATATCGACATGAGGCTGGGTGAGTTCGTGGCGATGTCTGCCATGGAGTTCCTTATGAGCCCATATTTCACGCAGCTGCTGAGTGTGGGTGTTACGGGTGGTGTGTGTTGGAGAAGGGTTTTCGAGGTCCAAGGGTGTTAGTTGTGTGTCAGCCTTGACAATGGCTGAGTGGAGTGAGGAGTGTTGTACTTTTTGGTGGAAGTGTTCCCTAAGTGTGTATACTTGTTTTGCATGTAGGGTGATGAGGTTGATGAGTCCTCGGCCTCCCTCCTTGCGGGGAAGAGTCATCCTTTCCGTAGCGGACTTGGGGTGATGCGTGTTGTGTTTCGTGAATGTAGTGCGTGTTGCACGTTGTAGTGTTTCGAGTATCGAGTTATTATTATTATTATTATTATTATTATTACAATACAAGAAAATTTCGTTAACATTCAAAAGTGACTCACAATAACAAACTTATTATTAACGAAAATAAAACTAAACTCCTCCTCATTAATCCTAAAAAGAAACTTCCTAAAGAAAAGCCCGTAATTTTATATCACTCAGTAAAATGTTTGCTAAAAGATCACGAATACTGCATAAAATGCAAAGAAATAGAACAAGTGGACGAACTTCAATACCTTGGATTAACAATAAATAAAACTTATGCATGGTCAAATCATATCAAAAACTTACACAAAAAAATTAATGTTCTCTCTTATATATTCTTCCACATCAAAGATAGTTTACCCACAAAGATTAAAATGATGATTTACCATGCATTCTTCGACTCATTAATTAATTATGCACCTCACATTTGGGCTAATATAACAGATACGGAATTAAAAAATATAAATACACTACAAAATAAAATAATAAAATTAGTTCTTTCTAAAAGAATTAGTAAGAATAAAGAAACTAGAAAAGAACTAATGTTGAAATATGGAATCTTATCGCCAAAACAAAAATGTCTATATAATTTATTAATAAAACACTATCCAGAAATCAAAACTGCAATAACTGTTGAAGGAAAAAATTATAATCTCAGAAATAAAAATAAATCAAATTAGACTATCCATACATTTTTAATAGCTATGGGAAAAGGAATGCTTATTATTTAATAGAAGAAATTTATAATAGTATACCTGATTGTAAACTTTTAAAAGACAAAAGAATTTCTGAAATAAAAAAATTAGTAAAAAAATGGCTTATTATAAATATTGAAAATAGGTAATTCAAAAATTCGAAATATAGTCAATCTCCTTTGAAGTTCTTAAAACCATAATCTTGATTTCAATTGATCTTTGCAACTCACTTGCGTATCTGCAGTGAATAGTTGTATATATAGTACTTGTGTATATGGTAATATAGTATAGTACTTGTGATTGTGATTACTATATATTATATGGTATTATTATAGTATCATACTATTATAGTGTATGTGATTGTGATTACTATATACATATGTATTACTTGTTAAACTTTTTACACATTAATCATAGATTTTTATTAATGTATAACTTCCAAAAATTTAACAACCTTGTATACTTAGTTAACTGTTTGTCAATTTCCCTAATTCAAAAAAAAAAAAACATTAATCCTAAGTTAATAATTAATATACTGTATAATCGGCAATTTTAGTCTTTTTACTTTTCTTAAAAATGCATAATTTGTAACTAATAACTCAAATATATCAATATGAATGTACTCAACGGTAGCACCTGTTGATAGGAAGCTCTACAAATGCTTCCTAACAGGACTATGATAAAATGTACGGAAATAAAATGAATGAATGAATGAATTATTATTATTTTGAAATTAACATAATTTTGTATTTTCTTATTTGCCAGAACTCATTGATAGGATTTTTATACCAAACGAAACAGTACTGTATTATCCTTTAAAATAAATGAAAAACAAAAAACAAAAAATATTATTCAAAATAACGTGAAATAATATTGACTGGCATCATGTCTTTGATACGAATTTAACCGGACATCTAGATATCAACCAGTTACCTGCGACCATACTTAACTCATTAAGTTATATTTGTTAACATATAGGGGAGATCCGTGTATTATGGACCATCGTGTAATAAGAACCTTGTTGAAATTGATCTGTTCACCACTAGATGACAAAACCATCTCATTGCCTTTAATGAATATTATTGTTATCCAAAGCAGGGAGGTGACAATTACACGTGTGCCTTCATTTGGACGAGTTTAAAATTGTGTTTTCCGTTTTATATGATCATGGATGTAACAGGTATATTAGAATGAATATATTACTTTCTGCTATTAGGTAATTTTAATAAAATTTTCACGTTAATAGTAGCAATATACTTATTTTCTTCACAATCCAGACATGAATTTATTGGGGGGCCTTTTTGCATAGCGATATGTGATTGGAAACAATGTTGCTCCGTCCATGCGTGTAATACGAACCATGCGCTGTTGTGTAATATGGACCAGTGGTTGCTAAGCATATTACTATGAGCCTGAAACTTTTTAAACGAAACAGCTTTTTAAATGCTAATATTTTAAACGAAACGCACAAATTAGGGCTTTCTTATTATAATTCAAGTCGTACAATTTTTAAAATTTAAATTTTTCAAAATTCGACACATAAAGGGGGTAAAGAGAGGCAAATTTTAAAATCACCATATCTCATAAACCAATCCAAATAAAATCGTGAAACTTCACATGCCTAAAGTATGACTACTGTTTAGTGCATTATAATGAAAGCTTGTTTTTAAAAATTATTATAATTAATTTCTTGTAATGTTTTGTTTTTTGGTTTACTCGGTCCATATTACGTTCGTGTTACGTTACGTTACCACCGACACGAAAATAAAACAATTATTTCCTGCAATTATTAATAGTTACCAGAGTACTTTAACACGTTTGAATCATGTAGCCATACAATTGTTATGAGCAGCCAACAAATTAAA
Source organism: Thereuonema tuberculata (assembly GCA_023159025.1). Lineage (NCBI taxonomy): Eukaryota > Metazoa > Arthropoda > Chilopoda > Scutigeromorpha > Scutigeridae > Thereuonema > Thereuonema tuberculata. The sequence goes on along the minus strand of JAFIDM010124638.1, from coordinate 7,753 downwards.
TCTTTTTATTTTAATAATTTAAGTTTTATGAGCATTCTTGCATAGGGGGTCCATAATATACGGATCTCCCCTACAAAGAAAAGGGGCAAAATAAATTGAACATGGAAAGTTTTACGGAAATTACCAAAACAACTAATACCAATCCCGTGCACTTCCAAAGATCACCCCATAATGTCAGACATGCAAATATGTCACAATTCAAAAAATGCAGCTTACCTTACGCTAAGTATCTTATTCCATTTTCGTGCAAATGCCGTGAAATGAGATGTTGCCTTTGGTGACCAGCAATATAAGATGGCCCAACCGACGCCGTATTGATTATGTCAAGCAGAGTAGATGAATCTGAAGGCTCGAAGTAGGATAGTCCCAGACGGAGATCGCCAAAGCACTGAATGTGCCACACAGTTTCATGTCTTGGCTTCAAAGTCTAACGAACCGTTCCGGCAAAACTCAAATCTGCTCTTGGAGTTTCGGAAAGCAAAGATTTCAATCAATCATTTATATTTATTTATTTATTTATTTATTTATTTATTATACACTTTAACTCAATATTAAGGATTTTGCTCTTATTTAATTCTTACTTTAATTTCTAATTTATAAAAACAAGAAGAACATGAAATGTAAAAATAAAAGATGTAAATCATGTCCTATCAGTGAGGAATATTACTCATCTACACCACTGTGAAAATTAACCTCTGTTATTTATAATTTAATTTGTATAATATGAAATTTAAAATATATTGGTCAAACTAAAGTTGAATTATTTTTCTGAATTAATAATCATAGATCTTTTGTTAAAAATAAATATAAATACTCTTTTCAAATTAAATATTTTAATATACATGATTTTCAAGATTCTTTTGTTATAAAAATTTTAGATATTGTAGAAGTTGAGCATTTAAGATTAATTAAGAAAATTTATTATATGCTTAAATATTATACAATTTATCCTTATGAACTGACCGAAAATTATTTTCAAATTATTGTTTTAAGTAATATTGATAATATGTGTATCTCTAATTGGTTTAATATCAAAAAAGATAATTTAAATTTAAAACATATAAAAATTTCTTGTAAATTTCCTCAATTTAATTTTAAAAATAAGATTGATTTTAATAAATTTGTTAAATAAATCTAAATTGAAATACTTTTTTTAAAAAAATTGACTTCTTAACAATTAAAAATTCTCATCTTAAGCATTTAATTTTAGATATCATTAAATTTAGATTAAAATTGACAATATAAATTTTAATAAAGATAATAAGAAAAACAAAGAATTAATTTTAATTCATATTACTTCTAAATTTTTCGATAAAATTAATATTAGTATAATAGTTAATTCTTATATTAGATCTAAGTTTACATTATCTATTTATTTACAGCCTATTTATAAATAAGAATTCCCAATTCGTAATTTTATTTGTAATTATAAAACTATATTAAGTTTTAGCATAAATTCTTAATATCAATGTAAATTATATGATGATAAATATAAATGGAATTCTCATATTGTCACAGGTGCTATAAATTTTATTAATAATATAACTTTAAAAGAATTTTTAAATTTAGGGATTAATTTTACTGGTCTACAAAAAAACTTATTTCTCTCACATGGACTAAATGAATGGAATCTAACTATCCTTTCTTTCCTGAGTTCAAATACGTTCTCAGATTTTTTCCATCAGGCAGGATTTTTAAAGTTTAAAAGAATTAGTACTCACGAAACCTAAATAATAAATATATGCTAATTTTGGCTTATCAAAAAAGTTGTATATGATGATTTTTCGGCTACATTGCGCCTGTTTCTCGTCATGGTCCAGCAGTAGTCGACCAGCATACTGAATCTCTATTTGCCTTGGTACCTCTTTTCCATAGTAGAACTCTGCTGACGAAAACGCTCACCATGCGCATCAGAGACAGCCCCAAGATTTTCAGGGAAGTCTAGTTTGGATCATACAGCTGGTGTTGATGTCCAAGAGCCCATTACTGAACAAACATTATTTCAAAAACCTACATGGCATCTTTTTTGAGTAGATTTCAACCTTTGAGCCTGGAACTTAAAAGCTCAGACGACTGTTTAGACAAATTTAAATCCTGTATAAGATCATTAAGATCTTCTTGAGATAAAAAGTGAAATTCTGATGAACTACTTGCTTCAAATTTGGAGATGACTGTTAGGCCCAACACAGAATAAACAAACAAACAAGATTCATTTTTATGAGGGGGACTAGAGTACAGCTGTTTACCATTCTACTGGATCTTCAGCTCTAGCCAGCCCCCTCGATAAAAATGAATCGGAGAGGCAGTCCTAAGGTGAAGCCATGAGCCAACCTGGCTATGACCTCGCCTAAGCCAAAGGCAATGAAATAAATTACCGAAAAGCCGAGAGGCAATATCGGCAATGTTCCCTACAACTAGTAGGCGAACAGCAATAAATCACAAAAAGACAAAACAACAAAGGCCGCAAGAAAGCTACAAAAGATGGGTTTAACGTGCTGTCAAATCTATTTGGAGATGACTGTTAGGCCCAACACAGAATAAACAAACAAGATGCTTTATGTTCGCTCGAAATCATAGGGACTGAAAACGGCATATGATGAATACCATTTTTCCATCCAGTGAGAAGTCTAACGTATGATACCTCTGGGACCCAGTCTTTATCGAAATCACCAGTTTTACACCCAAAATAAAGCTCATAACATTTTCCACAAGTGGTGTGAAATTTCGCCTCTGAAACTTGAATGTCTGTTCTCCACAGACATAGCAGAAATTGTTTAGTTGAATTAAACACTTTCTTAGCACTATGAAACATTTATAAAACTCATAAAACTTACAAATAAAAACAATATAAAGCAAAAACCCATTACATGTGTTGCCAGGCTCACTACAATTTCAATAGTTTGGCTACTGGCCATCTGCTTACTAAAACAATGCAATATTTGAATATGTTAGAACACGTTTAAACATGAATAAGCCTGTACAGAGCTAGAACATGTTTCAATATGAATAAGTTTGCATGGTGACAATTCTGAATAAAATTACTACTTCTATAATTTACAAGAATTATAAGAAAAAACACCTAATATACATAAGTTAATTATACAAAAATGACCCTCACAAAAAAACTATACCTGATGGAAAAATTCTGATTACATATTTGAATTCAGTATAGAAAACTACACTAGAATCACTATTTAGTTTTCTTGTGAAAAAAATCATGTTGGCCAGTGTTATAGATTAAACTCAAATAAAACATGTAAACAATTAATTAATACATTTATTAAAGAAATAAATAATTTTGTATTAGAAACTAGTTTTAAATATAATTTTTGTTATGAAAATTTCATTGAATGGAAACTTAATTTAATATCTAGAATTAATAACATAAAACTTAATCTTATGATGGAGTTAATAATTTTAAAATAAATCATAAATTTAATTTATTTAAAATTAAAAAAACTGTTTCTATCTATCATAAAAATTATATTTTTACTGCCGTAGATAAAGCACATAATAATTTGGCAATTATTTGAAAATAATTTTACATGAATTTATTACTACACGAACAATGAATTTTTTTAAAAATTAATAAGTCTAAGAATTCTAGTTTAAATAATTTAGATAAATGCTTTTTTTAAAAATTTAAAATCTATTTAAAACATTTAACTATAAGAGAAATAAAATGAATAGAAATTTAAATTATCTATTCTTAAACCCAAAAATGCATAATATAGATAAATTTAGAATGATCTGAGTACCACTAATTCTATTTTAAAACAATCAAATATTTTACAAATTTTCTTAATAAATTACATGAAATTATTAGAAATAAAATTAATCCTGATTTTTATTGGCCTATTAATAATCATAATGATGTTATGAAATATGTCAACAATACTAAACTTTTTAATATAGTTACAACAGATTTAGAAAACTTATTTACAAATATATCTTTAGATTCTTTAATTCTTAATTTTTAATTTTTAATTTCTGAATTTAATATAAACAATTTAATTGGTATCTCTATTAATAAATTTCTTAATTTTCTTAAATATAACTTACATGATAATTATATTAAATGTGATGATGAAATATATTCCAAATTAAAGATATTGGAATGGGGGTAAATTATAGTAGCAATCTTGCTAATATTTTTGTTAGCTTACGAATATCAATTTTGTATTAATACCCCTTTCCAATTTAAAATTTTTAGATACATAGATGACTTAATTATTTTTAATACTAATTGTACGATTGATTATATGTGGGCCCGGTAGCCGAGTGGGTAAGGGCGCTTGGCTGAGGGTTGGAGGTGGTGGGTTCGATTCCCAGCCTCGGCGGAGGACGGGAATTTTTCCAAGCTTCTTTCAAACGGGCCCTAGGGTCTACCCAGCCCTCTATAGAATGGGTACCGAGTTTCTTTCCCGGGAGTTAAAGGCGGGCGAGCGACGGGCCGACCCCCCCGTCCTCAACTTTGTCCTGTAGGTTCTGAACACTGGAGCCTACCCTCCAGCTGCATTACGCGGTCCTCTGGGCCTGATCGCAACTTTAACTTTAACTAACGATTGATTATATAGAGGACAAAATTTATAAAAATATTATTTGCTTACAAAAAACCAAAAATAATTCTAAATTTGTTGCTATTTTAAATTTACAAAAATATTTTAATCAGCAAATATTGAATTATTTAATAAAACATTTTTATTTCCATTTAAAATTAATAGATTTCATAAATTTACCAGTAATATTAGTTTAAATTTATTTAAAACATTTTTATACAAGAACTCAAAAGATATTTTTATATTAATTTTAAATTTGAAGATTTTTTTTATAATTTGAATTATCTTATTAAGGAATTTATAAATAATAATTTTCAAATTAAAGTTATAAATAATTATATTTTGCAATTTCAGAATAAATTTAAATTTCAAATTTATAAAAAATATAAAGTTAAATATATTTTTATTTTTCATAATTTTATTTAATCATTTTAATTCTTCTAGACAGGATTTGATGGTTTGTAATCATTTAATTATAAACTTATGACAACTCAAGATTAAATCCTTAATTTCAGGAAGTTTTGATTTTGATTTGATGACTGTCATCTGTTTGTTTGTGGTTTTTTTTTTTGTTGTTTTTTTATTTTTTTATAAATTAAACACATATATCAAATAAAATAAGGAAATAAAAACATAAAATAGAAAATAAATAAAAAAAGGATATAAAAAACAAAAGAAATAAAAAAGTATATATAAGATGAAAGAGAGTAAAGTCTTTAACTATTGCGTTTTGTTTTTCTAAATTTTTTGAATTTTAATTTCTGCTTTCGCCACTTATGCCGCTGATGACGTGGAGATAAATTGACAGTATCTCCATTGAAACAGTGATTTGAATTTTGTATTGGCATTTTTTAAATTTCACATCACTGTCCGGATATATATATTAATACAGTAAAACCCCGTTATTACGCTCCCGCTTATAGCACTATCCCGTTCTTTACGCTCCTTTCATACGGTCCCTGGAATCTTCTATATAACTCTGTATACTTTTACCCTCTTATAACGCTTCAAATCCCGCTTGTAGCGCTTTTTTTTATATCGGAAATTTTGTATCGAAAAGAAATGTAATACTGTAAAGATTCTTTTCTTTCCCTGGTAGGAGGGAATCTTTGAACTCTTTGAAGTGCGGGTCTGTGATACAGTAAGTTAGTGCAAATGTCGAAGAGGAAATCTCTTTCTATAAGATAAAAATTGCAAATTTTCCATAAGTACGACGAGAATTTTACACTAAGTCAGAAGGATTTCACAGAATCTCTAGGAATCCCCTCATCAACTCTTAAAACAATACTAAAAAATATGGATGCAGTTACCGATGCAGCGAAGGGTGGTTGCAGACGGAAAAAAGTAAAGTGTGGAAAATATGAAGATGCCGAGGAAATTCTAATTGAATGGATTCATCAGTCCCCCTGATGCATCAGTGCCATTAAGTGGCCCAATCATTCAAGAAAAGGCGCGTGAAATAGCGGGCAGTGCACTAAATCTGCTCCGAAAATATATTAGTGTTGCTCCTAGTGGAGTATCAATTAATGTTAATAGTTACTTGAACCACATAGAAAATGTCATAATTCAGAACAGTAGCACACATACACGGCAAACCACAATCAAAGATTTTTTTTAATAGGAAATAAGCTCACATTTGCACTATATCCACTGCAGAATCAAGTATGTTTCCTGTAAAATGGTGTCTAAATGTTTCCGCATCTCATAAATCATTACCCGTCTATAGCGCTATCCCGCTTATAACGCTTGTAGGTCATGGTCCCGTGACGAGCATAATAACGGGGTTTTACTGTATATATGTAGCCGTACAGTGATTTGAAAACGGCAAAACCAAAAAAAAAATCAGTTTCTATAGAGATATAATCTAATTACCTCTACCTAGAGTTAATTTTATTCTTATATTCTATACTGTTCTAAATTTTAAATTGCAAAAGATTGATTGAAATCTTTGCATTGCGAAACTCAAAGGCCTTGCTTTAAGTTTTGCCTATGTGTTAATATATTGCTTCGAAATTTGAAGATTTTTTACATAATTTAAGTTATCATATTAAAGAATGTATAAATAATAATTTTTCAATTAAAGTTATAAATAAACAAATTTTGCAATTTCAGAATAAATTTAAATTTAAATTTACATTTCAAATTTATAAATAATATAAAGTTAAAATATTTTTCAAATTTCAGATTACTGTCCGACTTTATATGTTCAGTAATATAAGTTAATTTTATTATTATATTCTATACTTTCTAAGTTTCTAAATTGCAAATGATTGATTGAAATCTTTGCATTGCGTAACTTGAAGATTAGGCTTTCAGCCTGGCATTTTCGTTAGATATTTCGTAATTTTCTTCAATCTAACTTATATAATAATTGCATTGAATTTGATGAAGAAATATATTCCCAGAT
>JAFIDM010124637.1:0-16203 GCA_023159025.1 Thereuonema tuberculata | reverse complement strand
CGGTTTATTATGACTTTGAAAGCGGATTCTTATGGAATGCTGTTCGTTTGTAGTAGAAGAACAATTGAGAGAATTCTGTTTTTATAAAAGTATATGAGCATTAGCGATATAATGGAATGCAAAAGATTTCTAAATTAATGATATTAATTGGTCTAGAGAATTGTTGAGAACAGTATTTACAGACGTACGTAAATGGATCGTCATGCAAACAAACAGAGAACGTCTTTTTATTGTGTTAGAAAGATATATAAAGGCAATGTATATTAAAAGATAAACATTATATTACATGATCGCTTTTTGCTTTCTATTTTTGCTATTATTAATAATAAATGCACAAATTAGGCAAAACAATTTTTCTTTTCTTAGAACTTTTTATATAACTTCGGATCGAGGTCAGGACCACCAAAGTCGGGGATCATTTGTATACGATTTTGCTTGTAGGTGACCAAGGCGCAAATTATTGCTTCTTTTTAGGGTTTAAAGCTTGCTTGTCTTCTGTTTGCTTCTCTCTTTAAATGAAACGACGCAAGATAATTTATAAAAGTTGAGTTAGTATTCAGTTACTTGTAGATTAGATTAGATTAGATGAATTGAAAGTGGGTAGCATGACTGCCGAGCACGTCGTCGTGAAAGATCTTTTGTACTATCCCACGGAAAGAAGGACAGACGGAGAGAAAGACTGAGAAAGGATGGTCTGAGAAATGCAGGGGAAATCAGAGAATCCCGGGAAAACCTGCCCAGCGCGGATCTCCACCATCAATGAAACCCATATGAGAGCCGAATCTGGGACTCAGAGGTGAGAGGCCAGTGTCTTAGCGACATCGCCATCCGCGCGGCCTCAATTACATGTAAGTGACATATGTTAAATAGCGCTTTCTAGGTATTAGGAAATGATAAAACAAATGAGCATTTAATTCAAACCAATTCATTTGATCCTTCATAGATGTCGACACTTCACCGTTATTACGACACAAGAAAACGAAAGAGCATCAACTTCAAATTTCTTCATTAATCTTTAATAAAGAACGTCAGAACTGAGGAGCGAGCTGTAAACGGGCTGCGAATCGCTTCTTGGAGGCAGACGGAAAATCTGCGATTAAAAACAAATTTAGCTTTCCTGATTTCAGATCATTTCTGTATATTAGAGACGAATAAGATTCCCAACATATACTTCAGTTATTCACTACTTAATAAATTTAATAATGATTTATTAACTATAAGCTATTTAATAAATCAGTATAATAATTTATTATTAAATAGTAATTATTATTATTCAACATTCATGTATAAATAAATAATTAATAATTAATAATTATTTAATTAATTGCTAAGTAAATATAAACTTTTATTAAATCCGGACAAAGTGGAAGCGGGAAAGTTTATGTAATTCTCATCCTCTCCTGAAGAAGGCCAAAGGAACCGAGCCGAAATATTGAGTAAAATTCACTCGGAGTGGGAAAATTCCTCATAGAAAGAATATATCCTATAAAAACATATTTTAATGATTATTTATAATAATTAATTCTAAGTTTTCGCCATCCATTCATGAAACTTTTCGCCCGGTTATTATCCAAAGTTTTAAAAAATAATTAAATAACTAAAATTTAGAAACAATTTAAAAAACAAAAACGCAAAATTCTAAGACTAAACTCTTTTTTATTCAGTTATTATAATAGTAATATTAGTTTTTAGTTTTTAAGTACTTAAATATTAATTTTATTTACAAAAACAAATATAAAAAAATAATAACTGATGACAGTTATCAAATCATATTCAAAACTTCTTAAAATTTAAGGATGTAATGTTATTCGTATTAATTATATGTTTTAATATAGTAAGAGGCGTTGTAGAAGCAATTATTTTACAAATATGTAATTTTAAGTTGTAATATAATATAAGGACTGAATAAAAAGAGTAAAGTCTTAGAATATTGCGTTTTTCTTTTCTAAATTGTTTCTAAATTTTAGTTATTTTATTTTCCACTTATGCCGCTGATGACATGAGGATAAATTGGCCGTATCTTTACAGTACAGTGATATGGTTTTTATATTGACTTTTTTTTAATTCCATATCACTGTTCGGCTTTATATAATTTAGTAATATAAGTTAATTTTATTCTTATGTTCTAGACTATTCTAAATTGCAAATGATTTTGATAGAATCTTTGCTCTGCGAAACTCGGTTTGTATTTATATATACATAAAACTGTAAACTCTTTATCTACATTTATATCTATACTTACAAATAAAGTAATTAACAAGAAAATTAAAAGGAAAATATGATAAATTTTTAACCGAATTAAAAATTTTAAGTACGGTTTTGAATTTGATATTAGATGGCTAATTGAAGCTGAGCGCCGTACAATTAATTACTGAGAAAATTTAAATATCTGGGATAAACTCAAAACTTAAGCACTATCGAGAATTTTTTTCACAGACACCAATTAGTGAAGATCTTTTTAAAAGCATAATATTGATCATAATCTTTTTCACCGAAAAGTCCTTTAGGTCTCCAAAGCTACAAGTGTCGCTCCGCTACAATTTGCCAACAAAATCAAGCGTATAACTGTGAATCAACTTTTTATTTTTGAAACCATGAAACTGGTTATTAGAGTAATGGAAAACTTTAAATATAAGTTAAGTTTCTGAGAGTTTGCTTTTGTTTTATTTATTAAAGGATCTGAACTATTAGATGGAATTATTCAAGTTCTGTTGTGTACTAATATGTTCGTCGGTGGATTTTTAGGATTCTTCCTAGATAATACTATTCCTGGTAAGCTAAAACAAAACATCATTATTAAAATAACTTTTAAAAATAGAAAATTGTCTTCACCTTAATAAGTATCACGCAATATTTTCATTTTTGTCAATTTAATTGGTAGATAAAACATTGAAAATAATGATTTATTAGAAATGATTTGTACTTCGAATGAAACATAAATGAAGATATTTAATTACGGTCCAAGATGTTCTAATCGATATTTTCTTTCTTTCTTAATTATTAATATACCGTTTAATATCTTTTTTGGATTGAGTGTTATTGGAATCTATTAGCAACTAAGTAGTTTATAATATTGGTTAAACAGATTGACGAATTAGTCAAGAGTACAGGCGTTAATAGACTTTATTGAACTTTTACAGTAGTCGTCAACATTACTATTAAGAAGATTTACTATTGATTATGGTTCTTAAATACATCATGATTTAACAACACTGATAATTAACAAGTGAAATTGATGGCATAAGGAATCTCTATGGACAAAGATATTTGAAAATAATAAGTAGATAGTACGTATTTGGAATATGACTCATTTTGTAATGACAGTCGAGCAGTATGGAAAAAAAAATTGGTGTTTAGTTCAAAAACAATTTCATAGAAATCTTTGATAACTACTACGATTAAATTAACTAATAAATGATCGAATGTTGGAACTCGGTCAAAATTTAAAGTAATTAATCATAATAGAAATCTAGATGAATATGATCGCAGAGCGAGTAAATGATTAACCTTGATATTCACAAAAGAAACATTCTGACATCAAAATACTAGACATAATTTATTTAACAAGATACTTGTCTAAAACTAGTAATCATGACACATCTCTAACTAGAGAAATTATTAAGTAATAGTTGCTACGAGAATTCATTAACTTTAAATTCAAATAAGCATAAGTCAATTACACATATCAAATACTATTCGTTCAATTAACGCTATATTCAATTAAATAATTGAAATCAACAAGTATCTATAATGTATGTTCTAATATCAGATACAACATATGTTCGATTGAACTTATCAGAATAAAAATCTGGAATTCATTCTATACTTAGTCTTTCATCTGAGTATGAATTCTTTAAACTAAATATTCATAATATCATTGAGCTTAATTATTATTCAATTAAACACTGAGGACATTATCTTTAAATTAAGATTACAATGTGAATCTTAAAACTCAGAAATAAATTAATTGACATACATTAGTGTCACATCGAATTACTCATTTCATTATATTGAACGCTGTGACATTAATAACAATAAGTTAACTTTATATCTTATCTAAAGCTCTCTTAAAATGAATCCATTAAATAATCACTAATTCCTTGTGATTAGATTAGCTTTTACATTACAATATATGACACATTACTATTAATACAATAATTCGAACATATCTTATTCGACTTTATAGATTGTCTCTTTATTATACTCAAAATGCCAGTTCTTCACTCCGCTATCGGACAAGTGCAAATCACATTGCCAAATTCATGGCAAACATCAGAGGTTTCTAACATTATCTTCGAGTGCCTCTAACTTCAGCCCAACATCCTATTGCTTTACATAAGCAAGACAACCATGTTCCATCACCCAGCGCCAACTAGTGAGAGATAGCGTTAAAACTGCATAACAACGCTTTTACACATGATATCAGAAACAAAACATTCATATCATATCATTAACAAACGTGAAATAAAACAAAATGAAAGTACCATATTTTAATTACTTCCACAAAATCTATTTAGAAGATATCAGATGCAGAAACTATGGCATAAGACCTAATATTTGTTCCAATGTAGCTAGTAAATATTCCCGTAATATTTGATAGTTGTATATAAATACCATAATTACTGATGACAATTACACTTTTTATTAACAAATCAAGTAAATTAACAACTTAAGAGGAGGAAAATTTCAAAAATTTATAATGCCATATATGTTCTATTTTTCGAGAATTTATAGAATATCACATATTATAGTATACTGCCAAAGATAATAGATGGAACATGAAGGTTATTACAGGTTTAACAAATAAATTTCGGTACTCAGTTTTCATCGTTTTCACGACTTTTTAAAAAGAAGCATTATAATTAAAAAAAAATAAAAAAAAAATTTTCAGAAAATAGGCTTTAAGTTGTTTCAGACACTTCTTCGATGTAATTAATTCCTTTCGAAAGTTCATCGAATTTCCTTTTTGCAATCGTAACACATTTCGAACTCAGAAAGAGAAACTTAAAATTAGCCTCTCTCAGTGAATTACGCTTATTTCATTCGAGCCAATAGGATTGTGTTACGCAAGGAGACAGGATACATTACTTCTAATTAATTAATAGATAGAAGATAAATGCAATTAAATATTAATTATAGTGGAATATATAAAATTATTACACTGATTCTATTAAAAGTTATTCACATGTTTTGTTTTTTGTAGCCAAATTGACGTTTGAGATATTTACAATTCATTGTGACTTTCATTTTTGACTCGATATGTATAAAGTACCGTGGAGATTTTTGGTTTAAGATTTAGTTGATAGTATCATAGATTTCTTATTAGTGTATTGAATCGTGCTGTCATTTGTGAGTTATCCGTGTTTGGTGATCTTATAAGCCTATCTGAATATATACATAGGCCAGAATACTGACAAGATCATAACAGTCATATGGTTCATAGTACTACAATACGGTAGTTCTTGTACAACAGGAGATTTTTAAGCAAATTATTATTCCGTTTCTGATTATTTGCATTACACTGCATTGTGTTGGTTCGTGGCGCCATACGACTGTTGCCTTGACGTTTTTCTTTTCAATGCTGTTGCTTGTATTTTAATATTGTGGTTACAGATGATTTTAAAGACATTAATTTTGCAAATGGTGAGAGTTAGTATGTCTACGGGATTATTGATTACTAAAACAATAATCACTTTCTTAAGCAAAACAACATAATAAAATTAAAGTAAGAGATTGACTTTTATAAATAAGTAACATTAATTTCTTTTTCAGGTACTGACAAAGACCGAGGTCTCACAGAGTGGTTGAATCAAACATCAGGAGAAGAAGAAACTAATAACACTTACGATCTTCCTTACATCACGAAAGTCATAAGATCCTCTAAGAAACTACGATTTCTTCGTTACTTACCAATCAGTCCTACTTTTGAACCAGAGCTACTCAACTGTTCCAAATGTAGCTCTTGTTGTCGAAATAATACCAAAGACGATAAAGAACTTTCGAGTTTTACAGTGATTAGAAATTCGGCAGGAATAGTAAATGAAAATTTTTCTACTCTAGACATTGAAGATACCAAATTGTGAAGTAAAAAGTAAAGGTAAAACAATATACACTCATTAACAAAAAAAACGACTCACCTAGAAGGAGTTGTCCGATGGAGACAAAAAATTAGTGGAGAGGAAGATTATGTACAGAATAGAAAATGATTAAACTTTCAGACAAATTGAATGATTTATTTCAGAGTTACAAAGTAACGAGCTCAATAAGGTGTTGACCCACCTCTACCCTGAATGCAAGCTGCCACACGACGTGGCATAGAGTGATAAAGCTCCCTGATGGTCTCCTGTGGTATTTCTTGCCAAATTTGCTCCAATTGTCGGACTACGTCATCCACATTCCCTGGTGGATGCAGTCGCCTTCCCATCATATCCCAGACATGCTCGATTGGAGAGAGATCTGGGGATCTGGCTGGCCAAGGAAGTGTTTCACAAGCTGCAAGACAGGTCATAGCAACACGTGCGTTATGTGGTCTGGCATTATCTTGCTGAAAAATAAGGCCAGGTTAGTGCAAAAGGAGGGATAGCAAAACAGGTCTCAGAATGTCGTCGACGTACCGCTGTGCTGTAAGTGTGCCGCTAACGACGACCAAGGGGGTCCGGCTATCAAGGGAAATGGCACCCCAGACCATAACTTTTGGTTGAAGGCCTGTGTGGCGTGCAATAGTGAAAGCAGGATTAGCACGCTGCCCTGGACGTCTCCAGACACGTCTGCGACGATCGTCAGGACACAGTTGGAAGTGGGATTCGTCGCTAAACACTATATATCCCCAGTCAGCATCATTCCAATCGGATCGAGCCAAACACCACTGTAATCTGGCCCGACAGTGTGCAGACGTGAGTGGCAGGTGGCGTAGCGGTCGATATGAGCGTAGATGTCGCTCTCTCAGCCGTCTGTGAATGGTCATGGTGGACACTCGTGTGCGGGTCGCACGTCTGATGGTTGATAACGATGATTCAGGCGTTGTGACAGCTGATCCGACAATCACTCTATCCTCCCGCTCTGCTGTGGCTCTAGGTCGACCGCTACCTTCATGACGCTGAAATCTGCCATTGTCCACCCATTGCTGCCAGCATCTACTAATCGCCGCATCACTTCGACCCATATGACGAGCGATTCTCCGATTTGCCCAACCAGCCTCTTTCAATCCAATGATAAGACCTCTTTCAAACTCTGACAGTTGCACGTAATGAGCTCGAATCCTGCGGCGAGGCATTTTTCCAATCGTTGAAAGGTATCCTAACTTGCAATGCAACAGAAATTTTGACCATCAGATTGAGAATCGCTTCTTATATACTCCTGCTGAGTGCGAAGTTCCGATGCGCTGTAGCTCTCGCTATTCATTCATTGGACACCAAAGTTTAATCATTTGCATGGGCGGTCTCAATGTCTTTGCATACGAAATTTCATTACAATCGGACAAGTCCTTCTGGATGCGTCGTTTTTTTTTGTTAATGAGTGTATTTCGATTTGTATTTAAAATACAAATAAAATACAAATAAAATCAATAATGCACTTGTTAAATAATGAAGACAGTATTTTTAAAAAAAGTGTTTCCCAAGGTTAAATAAATTCTTCAGTGCAACATACTGACTTTGCAACAAAATTACTAACAAGTAAGTATTATTTACCAAAATTATAACATGCATTTTTCTAAAATATGCTTAATACAAAACCGTCTTTTTAAATTGAAATCCATTTCATATACATACAGGTTCATATGTATTGTATTAAAATCCAGCAATTAAGTAACTGGAGTTCATGGTTTTCAAAATTTTTTTTTATTATTGGATTATACAAGAAGTCATGCTCTACCTAATTACAGATTTTCATTTGTTTATTTGTTTAGTGGGTTGTTGTTTTTGTTTTGTTTTTGTTTTGTTTTTTTCGTTTTCTTTTTTTGTAACATATTTCATAATTGACTTTCTTTCCTTTACTTTTTATAAGATCAACATATACAGAAAACTATAAAAAAAAAAAAAAAAAATAGCCTTCAGTTTTACAAACAAACCTTATTTTAAAAAGAAATTGTCATTTTTCCATGTGTCTTTTTCTTTTTCCACTTACAACTGTCTGTCTCGTTGCTGTTTTTATGTGATTACCTGATAAACTGATAAACTCATAGGACATTTAATTTATATTTTCTTGGTCGTAAAAAAAGATAAATCCATTCTCAATTAATTATTTGGTTACAGCAAAATCGTCCAAATTTTTTTTTTCTTTTTTTTTTCAAAAATAATTTAAGAGGGTGTTATTCTAACGAGAAACTACTAAATGAACTTAAAGCCTACTTTTCTTAAAATAAAGAAAGGTTAAAGCTTTTCATTTACTTTACCGCGACAGGCCATGAGGTCTTTGGGTGCTCGGGAGGTTTAGGCTCTCAGCGATTCTCGATCAACGACTGCCTGCTAAACCCTAGAAAGAAACCCGGTACCCATGTGAGAGGGCTGGGGGAATCCTATATACGTGGGAAAAAAAAAAAAAAACAGCACCCGGGCTTCTCCAATCGATCATCTAAACCACTGAACTATCGGACACACCTTTACATAAAAATAGTTTTTTTTTTTTTTTAATTTTTACTGTTCAACTATACAAACAAAAAATACTCCTTTTATTTTTAAACTATGATATCTAGCGAAAGCAATCAATACAAATTTGAACTTTCAGGAAAAAAAAAGTTAATTCTCAACTTAAAAAGTTAAGTTGTCTAAATCCAATTAATTATAATCACATCGAAAGTAGGCGCGGTTCTACTGTTTTTAATTAAAGCTACAGACCTGTGTGGTGTTGAGTTTGCGGGAGACAAGGCTCCTCCGTTTCCTGACCAAATGCATTCAGTTGAGATCGGCCCGACTCCTGCCCGACTTTAACGCTCGGCAAATATACTCGGTACCAATTCTTCAGAAGACTACATGGACCCTAGGGCTTGTCTGGAGAAGAATTCAGAATGTTAAAATTCGTGACCTCCGTCGGGGATTGAACCCGATGCTCCTCCGGTCCGCAATCATCATCATCTGGCTAACGGGTCCACAATATTATTTAGAGCAAAAAATAATAAAACTGCTGTTTTCAAATTATTGTTCATAAAGTTTTTGTGCTACTGTTAAAAATTACTTTCATTTGATTTATGTTAAAGATCGGGTGTGTGTGTGGGGGGGGGGGTCAAAAGTCGGTACTTCAATATGTTTTTCTTTTATCAAGTCTCAGCAACCGTTTATCCGGCAAAAGCGTGACGACCACCAATGTGTTCAGAAGGGTCGATATTGGGGGGGGGGGGGGTGTTTATCGCCGTTTTCCTCTTTATCGGAAGCGACCACTTTTGACCCCCCCAAATTCCGGTTTGCTGCAAGCGTCCATTAAATTCATTGTAAACGCTGGTTAGGTTCACTCTACTTTTGTTTACGAAATTGTGCTTATTATGGGGCCGCTTTGCTTTTGACACTGTGCAAAAGCATTAATTATCTTGTTTTTACTTTAAAAAATATTTTTGTTTTCCTTTTTCAATATTTCTTTTAAATCTGAAGCCACGATTATTCAATTACGGTTTTCTTCACTGTAAAATAAAGTAATGATAGTTGGATGAATAGATGTTATACGAGCAGTTTATTGATTGAATCATGTATTCTAATCTTTCATCAACTGATTCCTTGGTTGAATCGCTTGTCATAATCAGATAGCATTGACTAAATTCGAAACAAACCTGTAAATGAGAGTTAAGATAGTCTAAAATTTATTTAAAAATTATAATATGAATTAAAAGTTGGCGATTTTCTGATAAAACTGGCGCTTTTTTTTTCAAATGGCTACAATAATTATCCGTCGTGAATTAACCGTAGCTAATATTTAAATAATGAAGATGATTTCAGATGACGGTGATTCACTCAAAACTAAACATTGACACTTCTACAGTTGAACTGTCATCGACAGCAATTCGATTACGATTACGATTTCGCGGAAAAAAAAATAGTTCTGAAGTTCGCCACCAGGGAGGAAACTGGTGCTGTACGCTGACAGCAGCCCAGTGACAGACAACAGACGTCATCAGGTACAGACGCCAATATAAGCTTCCATACGAGTGGCATCGGTCAATTCGACCTGCTTGACTGTGCTGTGAACGTTACTATATGCAATGCTATTTATGTGATCGTATGTTGCTCGTAAAGTTTTATTACCAAAATAACAGTAATGCGTCCATTGCACTAAGGTTTTTCCGAACAACGAATGGCCTACGGAAAGATCCCATGACTATTACCAATTTGCGAAATCTGATCTCACGTTTCGAAAATACCGGAAATTTACAAGTGCAACCAGGACGCCGACGCACACCGGTATCAAATGACAAAGTTGAAACTGTTGCAACATCCGTAGTGGAATCGAATGCTGCACACGGATCTAGCAGTGCTCGGGCAGTATCCAGGCAACTGGATATGCCGTATTCAACTGTATGCAAATGCATGCACAAAGCGCTGAAGTTTTACTCGTACAGGATTAGCCAAGTCCCATAACTGGCTCAAGGGGATGCGAAAACGGGCTTGCATTCCTCTCACCTGTTCCTAGCTCGGATGGAAGTGGACGATGCAAGACCTTGCAACATTCTACGGAGTGAAGAAACGCATTTTTATCTCAGCATCTCTGTCACTGCACACAACTGTCGGATTTGGGCTACGGAGAACCCTCATGCTACTGAGCAGATACCATTAGAGCCACTGAAGCTCACAGTGTGGTGTGGCTTTATCGCCTTCTTCATAATTGGTCTGTACTTCTTCGGAGAACTGCAACCAACAGGACCAATGACCTGTTCTATGACTGCAATGCGATATCAATAGATGCTGCAGAATTTCATTATTCCAGAACTTCAAGAGCGTGGATGTCTTGATACGACTGTATTCAAGCACAAGGGAACGCTCCCTCACATAGGATTAAAAGTGCAGCAAGCATTTCAACTTATGTTAGCATTTCACCGACGACCACACACTTAGTGTCGACGTGGTAACAGCAGGTTCGCGTGATCGCATGCCATGTGACTTTTGGTTGTGGAGGTATTTGAAAGCATTGGTTTACCAAGGACACGTTGGTAGTTTGGCAAATTGAAGGACCGATTCACGGTCTTTCACGTCAGACAAATGTCTGGAGATTTGCTGCGGTCCACAGTAGACATAGAATGCAGATTTTTGGACAACGTGCAAGGATAACATATTGAACGGTACGTGTAACTGACTCACAATAAAACCTATTCTCAACTGTACGCTTTTGTTTTCTTTTCTATGTCTGATTAGCTCATCACACAGCACCAGTTCCCCCTCCCCTTCTGGTGGCGCCATTCGGAACTAAAAAACTTTTTCAGCGAAATCGTAATCTCATGGTCTGAATAGTATATATACCATACTTGGCCGTTTTTGGACGAATAGTTATTTTGCCTATTGTGTTCCAAACACCTCATGTTTAATTAAGGTCACCCGGTACATAAGAACAAGAAAGTTACATAACCGGAATTGAAAATCTTACAAGGGAAGCCTTCCAACTTGAAATCGAGTTTCTACTTCAGAGATGAGAAAAACAATGAGCATAGTGAGAACTTATGCAAATGAACGTGACAATCGCTAGGAGGGGTTTAAAAGTCACGGAATCAGAAAATGCAAAATTTCTTAAATCATTTTGGCAGATAGGATAAGCATATTTTATGACAAAACTTAACCTTAATAAAGACGATGAGAGCCTATGTAACTACAACAGAGCCTTAAGTAATACAGAGAGGAAAAAATATTGGGGAGATTAATATATAGCGTGAAAATGTGGATCATTTTCACCAATAAAATAGTCAAGGCAAAGTGTTTTATCACAATGAGAGAACAATAAAAAAGCAATTTCTTGACAATTGGAGCATTGCCGTAAGCCGTTTGCGGAAAGTTATCAAGAAATTGCTTTTTGGTGTTCAAAAGTACCCAAGAAATAATTGGTACTGAAAAAATTTTTGAGGTAACAATAAGAGAAGCTCCATCTTATTGTAAACAGCTTAATGTTAAACTTTAGCGTGTGCAGTTAAAGTTGTTTTATTTTTCCTTCCTATGGTTTCTGAAAAAAGTTTTATGTAGTCTAATCTAATAAAAAAAAGGTTTTAAAGATTTTAAAGGTTTATGGAATATCGTAAATGTTTTTATGAATAGAAAAGCATTAAAAGAAAAAAAAACTTACACTCTAAGACAAAAATCATTGAAGCGATTTATGAAATCAATTCATTTAAAGATTTTAGTGTTGTTGTTTTTTTTATGTATTTTAAATTTTTTTTTTTGTGAAAAATTCAAATTCAATGCAGAATCTTGTATTCAACATTTTTAAATAACCAGAATATTGCAAACTTGATCATTTCTGGCCAAGTTGTTCTAATATTGTGTTCTTATAATTATGTTCTTGCATTACTTCAAAAGATTTTTGGAAATATATTTTCTTTTACTATTCATGCAATCAGCGTGCTTCCAATGTACAAAATAAGTGATTAAAATTAAAACAGCTCTCAAAAAGGATTGTTTTTTGTTTTGTTTTGTTTTTTCTTTTTGTAGACCTGTGTCATTTCCAAATTATCTTCCCTCAAATATATAAATATTTTTTTTTCAGAATTATTGTTCTATACAATATTTAAAATAGAATTGCAAAAGAACAAATCAAACTGTATTCAAAGGAGAACGGGCAGATCTGACCCCACCACTGTATAGCTATAAGGTATATACGTTAGGAAAGATCTCCATACTTAGAACATTTATTATTTTTACGACTTATCTCAATTATTAGTCCGTTCGGAGTTATATAATTCTATATATGACTTATATAATACTTTGTAATTATATTATAATTATTTTCAGTAACAGTAAATATTATATTATTTTCATTTATTACATGTAAATAATTATTATTTATTTGAAATAAATGATAATATTAATTATTATTAATTACGTATAATAATTATTAAGTGATAATTAATTAATACATCTGGGAAGTAAGATGTCAACTAGATAACTCATATCTAGACTTATATAACTCCGAACGGACTAATAATTGAGACGAGTCGTAATAATAAAATATGCTCTATTTAACGAGATCTTTCTATAGGTATATATCTTATCACTATACGGGGGTGGGCCAACTTCCAATACATTTGTGCCTATTTCTTTATTTATATATTTTAATACATTCCCTGTCTTTAACATTTTAACATTCTTCTACCTTTTACATTTCATTTCTTTCTCATTTCTGTGTTGTAAAGATACAGGTTGTACTAATTTCACTGATTAATTTTTATTTGGTTGCTTCTATGTCTAAAACAATTATTTATTCGATTTCGAAATTCGATATTTCGAAATATGTTTATGTTTGTTTTTTTTATTTATTTCTAATTTCTTCTTGAATTTCTAATGAAAATTCACTAATAACTTTTAAGGACGGGATTCAAATACATTATTTCAAAATGAGATTATTATTTTTGCCTTAAAGTAAAAAAAAAAAAAAAAAAAAAGAAGAAAGCATAAAGATTGTATTAATTCTACAAGACAGTTTTATTTCGTTACATTCTAAAATGTTGTTTGATGACGACTTTTGACCTCTGTAATGGCTGACCACAAAAAAAAAAAAAAAAAAAAAGTTTCTTTGAATCTGAAAGTTCTACCATTAATTCCAGGCTTTAACTGTTTTTATTACAGAATATTTATACAGGCACACATTATTACTTTTCAAACCGTCAATGAGGTTTTTAAAGAATGTCCACTTTTGACTCCATTCTTCCGTGAATTTTTTATAGATTATATAAATTGCCCATTAAAAAGTAAGCACGGAATCGCAATTTGATAACAATAATGGATTGAGAAAAATATTAGATTTACTTACGTAATTGTTACGTAATGTCAGTATTTTTATCTAGCATTATTCCTTCATTCATATTTAACGTTCTTCTACTAAAAGGGCATCTACCAGATATTTCCGTAACTTTTGTCAGTTTCCATTTGCAACAAAATTCTAGAAACTTCCTGCACTAATACGCTTAACACAATTAATATGGATGCCTCCTGGATGTAGAAAATTATCATGTTCTTTGATGTTCTTATATTGTTCTTATGTTGTTATATTTAATTAGTGCAAGATTATTCTAAATAGTTAAAACTTTGAAGAGATTAGTCTGAGATGTCGAAATAAGCTGTAAATATAGAAAAAAAAAAACCAAAAAAAAACTTTTATTTAATTTTTTTGGGTTGGATGATCGATTCAGGACACATTAAATTTTGAAGACTTTTTTTTATTGTTTTCCCCTTGGTTTTTAATTAAAAGATAGAAAGAAATATTTCCATGGCTAATAATGGTAAACTGATTACAACTGCTTATGCCCAGATCACACCATCATAGTTTTCATCATTGATTTGCTTCATTGAAGTGTTCCCATCATTGTGACCGATCACACGATAGAAGAATATATGATGAAATAGTGCGTATGATTGGTAGAGCGCTAGCCAATCAGAGTTGAGCTCGAAAGTTATGGCAAAATTTCCCCAGTTACCGAAAAGACGGTGTTTAATCTTTTTTTAGAGGTTAAAATCGTGTTTCGGCAACGCAATTTCGGTAGAATGTGAAATGACTTTTAGCAAGCTGTCAATCTGTTCGAAACTAATTGTATATTGTAATCAAGCATCTCTACTATTTAAGCGAAAGCGAGGTGAAACAGCGACAAATCTCACAGGCCGCTGCGAGCGTAACGAAGCTCAAGAAATAAAATCTCTCTCTAAAAAGTTGTCATCTGCAGATTCTAACGCATAGAATTAATTTATTTCAGTAAAAATATTGTTTATTTTCGAAAGATAATCTCCTCACTGTGATACTTAATTTAGAAAACCTTCCGATTCAATTGAAACGGTAGCCAAAATGGTGCCGGTTGGCTTCTTCGCTCTCGAAGCTCATCGGTTCTGATTGGAGCTTTCACTAATTACCATCATTGAAAACATCGATCGGATAGAACAGTTTCTAATTTTTTTCGTCATTGAAATCAATGATGAAAATGGTCAAGTGAGGCAAATCACACGATCATAGACCTCAATGATGGGGTCAATGATTGAAAACAATGATGAAAAATATGATGGTGTGATTTGGGCATTAACAGAAGACTAGTCCCTCGCAGCCCATTGCTACGAATTCCGTTAACCCCCAACCCAAACGCCTCAGGCTGGTAATAGAGTCTGAAACGCAGACATTCGCGTGTTGATTGGCAATACTCCATCCTTTCAAACGAATCACGATTCACCTTGGTCGCGTACGTGTTCGGACATCTTAGTGAACGTTAGCTTCCATTTTGGAGCATCATACCGATCCAACACCAAGTTGGGTTCAATTCGTGATCTCGAATTCAGGGAATTCAGGGAACCCTCAACAACCAGCGAGACAATACTGTGTCAGCAGGACAATCTCTCCCGCAAGTTCGGAATCCAAGATCTTCTTCCCTGACCTTCACCCCTGTATATCTCCGATGTTAGGACAGCAAAGATCTCCGCCATCCGCCATACATTAATTCCATATAGAAACAGCCTGGAAGCCTATTCCCTAAGGACGATATTAAAAATCTCTTTCATTCAATGCTACATCATATAGAAGCTATTTACCGCTGCTCGAGGTGGCTTCACAAAATACTAAATTTTTTCAAGTGACAAAATCTTATTTAGTTTCAAATATAATCAGTTTGCATGAGTAATCTGTGACATAAATATCATTTGAATAGCGTGGCTCTTTCTACCGGATTCATTTTCAAGTGTTTTTAAATTCTAACGAAGTTAAAGGGTGGGGGAATGACCTAACAGACGATCTTGGATCTGACCTTCCTTCAGTTTAAAGAAATGAGCTATCACCAGGGGTAAAACTGACCGAAGAAGCCTAATAAGGCTGAAACAGTTGTCCCAGATTCCCGACATGATAGCTCAGGGTGCGAGAACCTTTATTTATTTACGTGCATTTTTACCAAACATCTTCCTTCAACTTCTTTGTTTTCTAAACAGGGCCTTTGAATGGATCAACCCCAGATGGATTCGGTTTTTATCTTAATTGAAGATTAACAGTAACAGTGATTACTTAACAGTAGCATGTTACTTTAATTGTCTACTAAAATTGTACTTAAATTCG
>JAFIDM010124636.1:0-16205 GCA_023159025.1 Thereuonema tuberculata | reverse complement strand
ATTAATTTTAGTGAGAACTTATTTCCACTGTAATTGGGTGAATGGGGCTAAGATGGATTCTCTAAGCAAGGAAAACGGCTTGAGAAAATATTTATCCAAAATAAGATATGTCGTTATGAATGTATTAACGTTCAACTGTAATAAATAGGAAGTGACAATTTGCACAAAACATTAGAAACAGATTTAATGAGAAAATAAACAAGTGAATATTATTTTCTGCTAAAGCTTAAATTTAAGGGGGACCCATCATTATAAAAAGATTAAAAATAATAATAATAAAAAAAGTACATTAACGAATGAAAAAAATTACAAAAAAAAAGTTACGGAAAAATGTTTAAAAAAAAGTTAGCAAAATAAGAAAAAAAAAACCCACCCGGACATTGAGAGAAAAAGATTAAGAGAAAAAAAAAAAACAATATACAAGATATACGGATTTGAATCGACAACCTTCAGTATATGAGTCCAAATCCTTAACATCAAGCTATTGCTAACAACTGAAGTGAGATGGTTGAATTTCTAAAGTTTAGACTAATAGTGGAAATTCAATGAAAACAATGCCAAATTTCTCGAACGTACCCTTGGCCCTTGAAAACACACTATTCTTATGGTTTTTTGGGCCTGTAAATATGATGGTGAAACTCGTTTGTCGCTCCGACCTTCCGTTCAGGAGTGGTTAGGGGTGGACAGACACAGGACAAATGCAATAGCTACCGGTTTTGGTCGCTATCACATTAGCTCCCAAATGGAAGGCTAAAAATAAAACAAGTTCCGTGAAGTGTCTGCGATGCAGTTGATGGTCCTGGTTCAGTAGATACTTCGCCTGATGCATGGACTATCGAAGTAGGATTACCTCCACTACTGCCACTGGTCACATCACGTGCACGGCTTCTATGGAAACGCTTGTCTATTGTTAACTTTGGTTTGGCTGCACGTTCAACTACTGCCTGACAATGCTGTGATGTCGTAATCAGTGCATCTAATTGACGTGGTCTGCCTCACCGTCCTAGAGCTGGTCGGGTGAAGCAGCGACACTAGATGTTGGTCGCAGTGTTTCTGGGATGACTTGAATGCTGCTTATGCCCTTTCTATCCCGTCTTAACCTGCCTACCTTCCCCCTAATACTATAGTAGCGTAGTTTACCTATCCTTCAACACCAAACTACTATCAATATGTCGCTCTACCAGCATTTAACACATTCATATAATAACCTAGAATACCTTACCTTATTGAAGTGATGTGTCTCAAGTGTAGTCGATGCTTGCATCGCTGAAAATTTGGCAAAACTCAGGAAATACGGCGTGATTGTACTTTCCAGGGCGCCATTTTTAGGACTTCACTATAACATTTCTAGTGTAGGCTGATAGGGTAACTACTGCCATCTATCAGTAATTTTTTAAAATGCGTTTAAGGTTACCATATTCCCGACTGTCTATCTTACCCCACTCACCCTTTACATTACAATTCGTTCATGTCTCATATGGTAGAACTCGATCATTATATCAAAACAAGTAACAGTAAATTTCAGACAGATGTACAAGATATGAAAGATCAGTATCGATGGACGACATGTGATAGTAAAACGAGGATATATGATTTTGAGTTTCACTGAAGTTTATGTTCTTGCTTTTTTTTCCTATACATTATTCAATATATAAACACGTTGCATATTGTTTATGTTTCAAATCTGGCTGCTATCTCGAAATTAAAACAGAAGAATTGAATGGTTAATTTCCAGAATTAGTTCTGTCAACTTATTTGGTACCATAAAATCTAGAGATGTAGAGTATACGTCTGTAGAGTATAGGTACTTCAATAGCGGAAGATGCCATTTAATGCGGGGGTAAGGTGGAATATGTTAGAAATGGAAAGGCATAGAATTGTTTAAAATAATTAATGCGTGAAACATTAAAAGAAAGATCTGGTTCAAAGAAAGTTCACGTAAAATAATTAGAAAAAAAATATCAAAATTTCTTTGTGGGAATCACTTTGTCTTTAAATTAACAAATAATGCAAATTTCCCAGAGTTAATCAAAATTATTTAAGAGCAAATACAAAGGCATAGAATTGTTTAAAATAACGTGTTGTTCCTTCATATCTCCGTTTATTCTTCTCTAGGCTTCTTTCCATTGTAACTCCATTGAACACCTTTTAACAAATTATCCGAAACTCTTTCTTAGATGCACCCTCCCCTATTTAAAAATTAGATTGATATTCCTTTGGATACAATTTTCATTTCATAAAGTCGTAGTGAGAAGAAATATTGTTAAATTTCAGTCATCACCATTTTCGTTTTGCTGAAATTCTTATCTTAGTTTAATAAAATCTACCTTCTTACCTTTTCTAATTGTATTGCTAAATTTTTATGTAATGCTTAAAGTATTTACATAATTTTCGCTGCAGTTTGTCGCTCATTACATTAAATTGACTTAAATATCACGTGAACCAAACATTATGTAGAATTTTTAAAACTTATAAATCTTTCTATTTTAAAAAAGTTGGTTAATTAAATAATTTAGTTTGTAAAAGGGAAAATTACAATTAAAAACGACAATTTGTTAGGAATTTCTGGGTATAAAAGTAGTTCATTTGCATTTTTAAAAAGCCAATATAAACATTTAGTGTCACAGGATGTCTCAAGAATAAAATTTTATAGATTGGAAAAAAGATGAACATCATTTACTTCTCGCTGGATAAAATATAAAATTTTTTACTTAATATTCCTGATATCCTTCGTTCAAAAACGAAATTTATATTAATATTGAGATGTATTTGGAAAAACAAATGAGATCTTTACGCACTTCCGGTGGAAACAAAATAAATTTTCATCGTTAAACAGACACTTTTTATTTACACAACTGGTTTCTAACTATATTTTTGAACTTATAATTGAACATCAATTTAACGAAATGTTCTGTAATATTTTTTTAATTCATAAACACTCCTCAATGAAGTAGAATTCCCAGCAATAACTGTTTCTTCTTGAGTCGAAATCGGTAGTTGACTTTTAAATAAAAAAATCAATTCACAGCTTTGTAGTAAATCCCCAAGAAAGAGACCACGTACAATTTGCCATCTATCAAATGACTGCTTTGCTAAAAGTGACACTACTATTGACTGGCGCCTAAAACTCATTTATTCAAGTTGTTGTTACTCAAGAATCAAGTGCAATGAGTTCATTTAATATTGTTTCACCCCGTTTTGTACCAATGGGTCAACTCTGAGTGACCATCGTTAATCGAAAGTTGCGATATTGGATAGATGATATCATCTTCGTTCAATTTTATGCAATTAACACAATTTTATTAAAGCAGTTAATGTCAGTGCCCACCTAAAGCCTAAAATCGAATTTTTACGTCGAATATTCAGGCCATGGGAAGTCCAACGAGATGTCACTAATGGTGTTCCGACTCACATTTTGGGCTTTGAAGGGAGTTACACACACACATACAACAATCACTAAAGCTCCTTCTAAGGGGTCACTAATATTTAGCATCATGGACTGCTTTCACTTAATAAAGGCTTAATATCTGAGAAATTGAATAAATTTCATATCGAGCGAAAGATAGTCATAATCTATGAATTAAGATATCTACAAATTATTTTTTTTTCTTTTCTCTTCATACTCTTTTCCTGTTTAATATTCTAATTTCTTAATATCTAAATTTATCATTAGCGTCTGTCTTTATTAGAATACGTAGATTCATTAAACTGGAAAAAGACGGATATAGAAAACTTTTGTTGTAGTAATGAACAATATTGCTGTGATCAGAAACATTAAGTAAAAAAAGGAGAAGGAAGAAAATATTCTCTGTGTTTATAGTGTTAAAGAGCATTAACTCTGCAACAGACGAAACTATTACTCAACAAGATGGAATATTTAATTATTCAACTGTTTTCTATTTCTTTATATTGTTAAATAAATTCCAACGAAATTTAACGAGAAGAATAAATAGAATCCCTTCATTTTTATCCTTTTGAAAGTTTAAACTCTACCCCAACAGATCATGCACAGGTCCTGGGGTTGTGCGAGAGGAAGTTTAGGTTCAAGCGATTCTGGACCAACGGGACTAATTAGAGTTGGATGGTCATCCCTTCTACAACCCCCGAGTACGAAACCTGGTATCCATTTGACAGAGTCAGGTGAACCCTAGAGTCCGTCTGGAGTAGAAATAAACCTGTAGAAATCCTTTACCACCGCCGGGAATTGAATCCGGGTACCTTCAGTTCGCAGTCCAACGCCCAAACCCCTGGACTCTTAGATTCCCTTTTTTCCTTAGTAGTATCGATTTATTTATGAATCCAATATAAAGGAACCCTTTTTTTATGACGATTGAGATTTTCGCCGGTTTAGAATTTAGATCAAAATGGGGAAAAATATATTTTAAAATAATAAAAAATTAAATTTTTTGAGCGAAAAAGCAGCTATAAATGTTGAACTCATTCAACTTTAACATCTATACTTAGCCACTCTGTCCACGTGTGTCTCCTCCCATCCTCACCTTTATTTCGCTCAATTATATCGCATTAATTGCGGGTGAATGCTGTGGCAAGATGAAAATTTAAATCGAAATTTAAGTATATGATATTGGTAATATACTACATGGGAACACTTCTACCCCATATACATTAGCGATAAGCTATTGCAAGTTTTGAAGAATTAATCAAAATTATGTAAAAGAAATCAACTCTTCAGAATACGCGTAGAACTGATATAAATAAAATAAATTTATCATCAGTGTTTTTCAGACCCAAACAGTTACCTCCAATAAGGGTTATCCCAACTGAAAGGGGATCAGCACTGAGTATAAACATGCAAACACAGAAATCAGTTTTCTTCACACTATATTTATGTATCAGATTCGCACTATTTACATTTTTTTATATAATAATGTTATCTCAATGAAATCCAATGCTTGTATAGTCTGCCTCACCGTCCTGGAGCTGGTCAGGTGATGTAGCTACACTAGATGTCGGTGGCAGTGTTTCTTGGTTGAGTTGAATGTTGCCTATACCGTTTTTATCCCGTCTTAACCTGCCCATATTCTCCCTATACTGTAGTAGCAATTACTTTTACCTGGCCTTCAACACCAAACTTCAGCCAAACTGTTGCGTGCTTATTCAAGCACTGTGTACAGTACCAATATGTCGCTACACCAACATTTAACACATTTATATCCGAACCTAGAATACCTTACCTTACTGAAGTGTGCACATTGTTTATGTTTCAATTTTGGCTTCTAGCTCGAAATTAGAACAGAGGAATTGAATGGTTAATTTCCAAAATTTTTGATACCATAACATCTAGAGATGTAGAGTATACGACTTATTTGGTATTTCAATTGCAAAAAAAGGTTATTTACTGAGGGGGTGAGGTGGAATATGCTGGAAATGGAAATGACTATCTCAGGTTTTTTGGTATTTTATAATAATAAAAATAAACAATTAAACTCATGCAATATTATAAGAACAAATTTTAAGTTCGTTTGTTTTTATTTGTTTTATATCTATAAAATATTCTGGGTTTATATCGTAATTGCCAATGCGTGAAACATTAAAAGAAAGTTCACACAAAGTCTAATTAGAAAAAAAAAAATCAAAATTTAAGCTTTTTCCTTTATGTGGGAATCACTTTAAATTAACAAATAATGCAAATTTCCTAGAGTTATTCAAAATTATTTTAGAGCAAATGCAAATATATATAATTGTTGAAAATAATGTGTTGTTCCTTCATATAACCGTTTATTCTTGTCTAGAGGTTCTTCCATTGTAACTCTATTCAACACCTTTTAACAAATTCTCCGAAATTTTTTCTTAGATGCATACCCCCCCCCCAGTAAGTCACATTTCTACAACTATTAAATTTTCGACAAAATTTTTGAAAATTTCGAAAATTTTATAAGTGAATTCGAAAAAGTGATGAAATTTTTGATGTGCGCAATGAATTATAATGTTAGGGTATGCCGACAAACTATATAATTAAAATTGAAAAATGTATTAAAAGAAACCGACTAGTTTCGATTCACATGAATCATTCTCAAGTAAATAAGTGATTAATTGATCATACAATATATAGCAGAGAAAGGGGAATAAGGAATGATGGCTTGGTATCGGAGCCAATCGTGTGGTTGGAATATGTTATGACGCGAGGATTCATGTGATGACGCGTGGATTGGCTTATTGAAATAAAGACTAGAAAAGAGAGTAGAGGGAAGGGAAAAAAAAGGAGAGGGTATTATAAATTGGTTAAGACGGGTCCTGTTTGCTGTGATGGAATCCTTATATTTCAATATTTTGGTCGGAAATGCTATCGTTATAGCAATGCGGCTCCGTTAGAATGTGAATCGATTCTTTACACTTCCGTAGGAAGTGTTTTTCTTTTTTCCTTAACAAAATATGGAAGGTTTTTTGAGGTTGATACAATGGCTATGATTATGCGAGTGCAAAGCAATGTTATAATTGAAGTCTCTATTGGTGATGGCATATTTATGTTGGTACAATCGGCAAGAGAGTCTTTGTCGGGTTTCTCCTATGTATTTGCATAGGTTATCCTTACACGGGTGTACTACTCCTTGAATGTCAAGGGGATCTTTGCTTAAGAAGTGCTGGCGATGTCCTCTATTGAGAATTTTAAAAAGACTGTTGTCGGATGGAGAAGTGAGGGCGATGGTGAAGTGATGGTAAAGTGATTCCAACCACACTATTGGCTCCGATACCAAGCCATCATTCCTTTATTCCCCTTTCTCTGCTATATATTGCGTGTTTAATTAATCACTTATTTACTTGAAAATGATTCATGTGAATCGAAACTAGTCGGTTTCTTTTAATATGTTTTTAAATTTTAATTATTTAGTGCGTCCGCGTACCCTACTATTATGAATGAGAAAAAACACCTTATTAAAAATTAGATTGACGTTCCTTTGTAGACAATTTTCATTTCATAAAGTCGTAGTGAGAAGAAATTCTTAAATATCAGTCATGACCATTTTCGTTTTGCTAAAATTCTTATTTTAGTTTAATAAAATCTATCTTCTTACTTTTTCTAACTATCTTATTAAAATTGTCAGTGTACATAATTTTCACTGCAGTTTGTCGCTCCTTAGATATTATTTACTTAAATATACATGATCCAAACATTATGTAGGATTCTTAAAACTGATAAATCTTTCCATTTGAAAAAGTTGGACAATTAAATATTTTATGTTGTAAAAGGGAAAATCACAATTTAAAACAACAGCTTGCCAAGATATTCTGTGTATAAAAGTAGTTCATTTGCGTTTTTAAAAAGCCAATATAAACATTTAGTGTCACAGGATATATAAAGAATGATCATTTATAGATCGGAAAGAAGTCAGCAGAACTTTATATAAATCATTTATAATATAAAATTAAAGAATTGTTTTAGACATAAGATTTAACGTGCATTAGAATATTTTTAAAGTAAAATAAAACAAAGAACCCACATAACTAAACAAAACAAAACAAAAATTCACTGAGCTATTTTGATCTTTATGTCCGTTCTTTGTTTTCTTTTAGCCTACTGTAAAGAATTTTTTACTTACGCATGATATAAATTGCATTTCTTCAGGGTTTTACCTAGGGCACTGACTTTAAGTGTGTTAATAAAATAGTGATATCATTAAAAAATAAAATAAAGCCAACACACATATTTTAGGATTAAAATTTAAAACATTAAAAGGATAAACTACAGTTTCAGCTCGCACCGCGAGCCGTTGGCAAGTGATTTTTAGCAAGAAGACAGTTGTTTATATATGGAAATAGACCAATAAAAATGCCGAAAAGTAAGATGACATGAGCAGGCCTGACATCTAACGATCCAGCAGGGAACTTCGGAAGAAGAAAACAGAAGAGCATCAGTGGACTGAAGATGAAGTCACTCTTCAAATGAATTAACAACAGGAAAAAAAACAAACCTGTGAAATAAAACAAATATGCAATTTAATAAGAAATTAGCCACAATCTCCCAGATCCCTATCTTTCCTACGAAAACAGAATAAATAGCCTAGTTGTTTTATTCGAATTCAATGGCTCTTACTTCAGGCAGTTCATAGCGTTATTCATGGGTTTTTCGTTTTCCGCCATTTTGGCCGAAATTTATATGATTTTCATTGAAGACACGGCCTTTCAATTGTTCGAGTGTAGTGTTTTGTTTTTTTTTTGTTTTTTTTTTTTAAGGACGGGGGAAATGCATTTACGCATACCAAGGAATTGGTAATGTGAGACTCAGTCATAAAAGACTACTACTCACTAAAACCCTACGTCGGACTTCCAAAACACCCTACGCGGAACCACCGTCAGGTACTACATCGCGTAGGGCAGAATGACTAAAAGTCCGACTCAGACCCCATTTCGCAACTGATCAAATCTGATTTTCTCAGCCATTCGAAGTTTCCGTATAACAGTGGCAGCATAGTCAGCCACTGCCGTCCAATTAGCCTGGGAGATAGTCATCAAGCCAACGATGTTCTCTGGAGTCACACGCTGTCGAAGGGATTTCTTCAGCTCATTTCTATCTTCATGGAAGCGTGGGCAGACAAAGAAGACATGCTCCACATCCTCGTCCAAGAACTGGCAAGTCGGACATGACGCACTGTCAACAATTCCAAAGCGCCTCTGGTACGCTAGAAAACAACCATGGCCACTTAATAGCTGAGTCAGATAGTGATCCACCTCACAATGCTTTCTTTCCATCCACGTTGCAATATTAGATATAAGATTATGGGTCCATCTTCCACTGGTCGATGAATCCCATCGTCTCTGCCATCTGTCCGTTGTCTTGCTTTTCACGGCCCTCCTGATCTTGGGTCGGTGAGCGTCACGACGTTCCCGAATACCACTGCATATCACGCTTCTCTCACTTGCTAAGAGATCGATAGGCGGCATCCCTGCTATGACGCACACGGCATCATATGAAACTGTTCGAAATGCACAAGCGATCCGTAGAGCGCATTTCCGGTGAACCGAAGTCATTTGACATACATATGATTTAGTCTCCATGGCATGGAACCAGATCGGAGCCGCGTAGAGCATGGTAGAGATAGCCACACTGGACAGGAGTCTTCGTCGGCTCTGCCGAGGTCCTGCGATGTTCGGCATGATCCTAGCCAAGGCGTTGACCACTCGTGCAGACTTTTCACTCACGATTCGAAGATGTTCATCGAACCGAAGCCTTGCATCAATCTGAACACCCAGATACCTGAGAGAAGGCTGCGACAGAATGTCATGATCACCCACAGTGAGGGTAACGATCTCCCTCGCTTTCCTGCTGGTCACAAGAACCGCCTCTGTCTTGTGATCTGCTAGTTGTAATCCAACCGTTGAGAGCCACTGACGGATCCTGGCAACATTCGATGTTAGGGTGACAACTTCCAGGTGTTTCTCGATTACAACCAATGCAACATCGTCAGCGAACCCCACTACAGTCACTCCCTCGGGCATTGGCAGCTTGAGTATTGCGTCATACATGATATTCCAAAGCAAAGGACCAAGTACTGATCCCTGTGGAACACCGCCAGTGATGTTGTAGGTCTTCATTCCGACTTCGATATTATACATCAGGATACGATCAGTGAAGTAACTCGCAATTATTTTCCTGATGTACGCTGGAGCCTTCATTGAACTCAAAGTGTTCAAGATGCAGTTCCAGTTTGCCGAATTGAACGCATTCTTCACATCCAACGTTATTATGGCACAGTACTGTTTTACTCCTCCCTTCCAGCGTTTGCCCTCAATGGCCTCTCGAGCCAAATCAACAACAACCCTTACAGCGTCTATTGTAGATCTTGATTAGTGAGTAGTATGTGTGTGTATGTGTGTGTGTGTGTGTGTGAATTCCTGTTAGTTAATAGTTTTAAAGTTCACACTGAAATTTATTAAGATATTTTGCATTATTAGGGTTTTTAAGCACTGTGGTAATTTTTAATAACTATTGATTTTAAATCATTCCTATACGCGACTAGTTGCCAATTATTTCATTAATTGAAAAGCGACTTGAATCTCAACTGAAAATCTGGACAACACCACTTCATGACCAAGCTATTGCAGCTGGAATTCACCCAACACCTCCACAGAAACAACACTAGGCGAAACGAACACACTGTTTGTATCTGCATCCACTCCTGATATTCTTCCAATCCCCTAAGTTGGCAAAGAAACGTAAGCAAATCTGGAAGAAGCGCAAAAGGAGTAACATTGAATTATATTGAATGACTCTCCTTACAAGCACGAGCTTGAGGATTTTGGTAGGGCTTCCAGCAACAAGGAGATAAGAGGTAAATGCAAGCAGCGATCTACTGCGCCAAAAACCTCCAAACATCTACAATCATCTTCCTGATACAAAAATGAAAAATCTATTGCATGCCTTTATTGCAACGAACTTTACTCCCTAAATTAATCCAAACGTTCAGGTCCCTGCTTGCACAGGTATCTCCTATTTATAATTTGCTTAGTTCTTAGGAAACTTCGTTGTAGCGCCATTTGGCAAGTAATTTTTCTATATAAACTCCCGTGGGTGCCCAGAGAAGATAGATTAAGGGGACGTGATCAGAAAGCTTTATCAGAGCGAATAAATTTTAATACATCACTTTTTTGCATTTTTTATTTATTTATTCCAGCAAATATGTGACAATCTGAAGTTGGTGTTAAAGAAATAAATATTCATTATTATAGTCTGTTTGACAGTTAATGAATAACATACGAAATATAATACGGTTCTGAACAAGATAGGTATCCTCAGTACAGAATAAAAGTTGTCTCAGAGCCAGATAAAATAAGTAAATATAGTTTTGTGCTAAAGCATAAATTTAAAGACGGCCCATAATAACAAAAATATTAAAAACTAAATATAAAAAAGTAGTACATTAACATAAGAAAAAAAAAACTAAGAAAAGCAAAAAAAAAAAAAAAACAAAGCGGACATTGAGAAAAAAAATTAGGAAAAAAGTAGGTATTTTTAATTCGAATCGACAACCTTCAGTATATGAGTCCGAGACATCAAGCATTCAGCTGTAGCTTACAACTAAAATGAAATAGATCCATTTCTAACATTTTAGCTAATATGGGAAATCCGGTGAAAAACATTGCCAAATATCTCGAACATGGAAGGGTGTTGGTCCCTGAAAATACCTCATTCCTACAGTGTTTGGGCCTCTGAACAAGATAGTGAAATCCGTTTGTTGATCCGACCTTCCGTTCGGGAATTATTAGGGGTGGACGGACACGCCGGACGGACAGGACAAACGCAGTAGCTACCGATTTTGATCGCTATCACAATTGTTCCCAAATGGGTCGCTAAAAATAATTTTAATTATGTCCTCGCAACACAGGAGGCGTTTTCTTTATTACTTTCATTGCCTACTCATTATCCATAGAGGGACAATTTAAAATTCTCAATGATCAATCACTTACTCTGATGCATTCTTAAAACAACATTTGGGCATAGATAAAATTACGCAGCTGTTAGTTATCATATTAAGCTGTTCCAATCTAACCCTAATTAATGATTTGATATCTAATTTACATAAACTTTAAATTATCAAATAATGCACTAGTTGTGTTTCCTACCAACATACCAATAGTAAAGTCTGAGACAGTTGCTACGACAAGCTATGACATTTTTCAATGTATCTGATGGCAGCAATGTAAAGGCAAATTTAATTTTAAGTTTGACGCTGCAGGGCCAAAGCAAATATATCGGCGGGCCACATGCGGCCCGAGAGCCGCATCTGTTCACCTCTGATCTGCACGATGTTAGAACTTGGAATAGCGTCTGAAAATGGAAGTATTAAAAGAGATTTATGGTTATGAATAGAAGTGGAGTTTCATCTACATTAGATCTCGTGACAAAATACATCAACTTAAAATGTCCAATTACATTAAATAGTCTTGGGTTTTAAACGTCAGACAAAGAAAGAAGATATGATAAAAACGGGAATAGGGGGATCCTTTAGTTATTCCTGGAAATTGTGAACCGCCGAGAGTTTCATAAAAGATGGCGGCGCTGGAAGGACAAGTGTTCGTTATTAAGAAAGGTCTGATCTTACAGAGCCAATCCAGAGATATAATTTGGAATGTTTTATCAAGAGAATGAGTATCCAACAATTAGTAAAATTCTTTCAAAATTACAATCGAAAATTGGATTCACGGGAGGCAAAAACATCGTTATGAACGATTCTTCGTGTGAAACTAGGAATTAAGTACGGAAGAATTGACATGAGGCAATTTTACATCGAAAAGCCTGATATTGTAGCCCAACGACCTAGATATTGAAGGCAAATCAAACAGGTACGTTCGGAAGGGAAAACAGTTATTTATCTGGATGAGACTTGACTTGGGTTCACACCGGCAAAGGCCAACAGCGCAGCGGTCAGTGCGCTACCCGTGGACGGAAAATACCATTCGGCAAAGAGCAGCGGCTTATTTTATGCCACGCTGGAAGCAGCATAGAGTATGCTTTTGTTTCGATCTCGGACAAATTCAGTAAATTATCATGACGAGATGAATGGCGACTGCTTCAAAGAGTGGTTTGAGAAACAATTACTGCCAAAATCATTTCTTCGGGTTGTATTAATCTTGAAACGCTTATATGCAGTTAATAACTGCTTTGAATTTGTTCATAAATGTAGAAATCTACAAATATTTAATAAGCATTTCTTCGGATTCCAGTGATGAAAGTGATTTTGATGAAAGCTTTGAACCTTTTTCAGATTAACCTCTGTATTGGCTGTTTCTTAGAATTCACATAAATAATAAAAAAGCCCTTTTCAGGGCCACTAAATATGCGGAAGAGACCAATTTGTTTGATTCAATTGATAACATTAAAAATAGGCGAAACACATATTTGATTACTGAAATACGTAAATTTAAAAATAAAACTAGAATTAAAAAACAACAAACATCTTAAAAAATAAATTTATAATATAAAATTAATAATAAGATATTGATAATATAAAAAAATAATAACAATAAAATAATACAAAAATAATGTATAGACAGTTTAAAGATACAAGATTAAAAAAAAAAAATGTTCTGCAGAAACATTGGATTAGTTACAACACTGGGCAATAGAAGGCACTGTACTTCGGAGAATACTTGGTAGTAGTAATCGATAACCTATGATTATCTTCTTTCCTTGATTGTCCTATAATTTATAGCAGAAAGAAAAAGAAAATATTTCAACAATTTTATTTTCCATCTTTTTGATTAATTTGTCTGGTGAAGAGTTAATGCTCTTTAATGCTACACCCTGTATAAATATACTCTGTATAAAGACAAGATATATTTCCTGCCTATCTTTTATATATTTCTCTAATCAGAAAAATTGTTGGTAAAAAATGTCTAATGATAAAAATGAAAAGATATTAAAACATCAGAATATGAAACGCAAAAGTGTAAGAAAAAAAATTAATTATTTCCATCTATTTTCATCATAGATTATAATCTTTCGCTTGATAATAAGCATGTATTAAGTGTTTAATTTTTAGAGACCTTCTAAGAAGGAGCTATTGGATTAGTCGGAACACAATGAGTCATTATTCATTTATTCTGAAAATTTAAGAAAAAAAATCCGACTTCCATTTTTTAGGGGACTACGTAAGTAAAATAATGGTAATCGACAAAACGAATATGAGACCCTTGATCCAATATGGCCACTTCCTGTTCAACATGATCTCTTAGGAATCGCTCTGTGGGGTGGAAAATGGGTTCTAGACATATGAAATGAACTCACTTGAGACTGTATTTGATTCTTCAATGGCAAACCCTTGAATAAATGAGTTTAAGGCGCCAGTTCATATCAGTGTCACTTTTAGCAAAGCAAGCATTTGATAGATGTGAAATTGTACACATCCCTTTCTTATATATTTACTATAATTGACTAACTTATAAGGCAACCGCTGATTTCGAATCATGAAGTAGCAGTTGTTACTGGGATTTACATTTTAATTAAGAGTTTTCAGAAAACTAAAAAAAAAAAAAAAATCTTGCACAAAACTTCTAGAAAAACGAGTTTCCAAAATAGAAATAGAAAATCAGAAATAATATTAAATTTAACGTGCATAGAAACATTTTACAAAGGATTAAAAACGCACTACAAAAAACAATCATTGAACTACAGTCCTGGATTCCTGTTTTCAAATTTCCAGAAATAGCTCAGTGATTTTATTTGTATTGCGTTTTTATTCCTTTTTAAAATCAGAAATATTATCTAAAAAATTAATTTCAACATGTCTCTTAAATCAATATTCATCTGGTTTCTTAGCAAGCAATAAAAGTTTATTCTTAAGACATCCTGTGACCTTTAAATACTTAAGTTTGCATTTTAAAAATGCAAATGAACCATTTTTACATCGAAACTGTCTTAGCAAACTGTGGTTTGATAATTACAATTTTTTTCTTTTACAAATTCCAGTATTTAATTGGCGAATTTTTTGAAATGATAATATTTGCTGTTCTTATAAAACTGAGAAAAAAGGTTATATCACATGATTTAAGGAAATGATATCTTAACTCCATATATACAGCATCGAAAATTACGTAAACAGGCAATTTATCTGTTATATTTTTTTCTGAGAATATTAATTAATACAATTTTTGTAATGCAATTAAAAAGGATATACAAAACTAAGATAAAAGATTTAATAAAAAGGATAACGGAAATGATTGAAATTTATTGTCCTCAAAATGAAAGATGGCCGCCCTGTTTTTGTGAGATCTGCGCATGTATCATCGATTACTCTGGTCAGGCACTTCCGTATGAGTTTATCACAGGACGTCGCCATTAGGGTAAAGGCTTGTTACTTTGCAAAACAGCATTGTATTTATAAATAATATATATTTATTTATTTATATAAATACTTATTGTTAGCAACTGGTATTGAAATAACGGTAAATAGTCGAGAGAAGTTTTAATTTGGCGTTATCAACATGTCTTTCTCAGTGAAAACAGACGACGGGCATCCATTGTGACAGGAAAACATAATTGATCACCTACCGGAAGGGCTGCGCAGTTCAAACTTCCACCGGTCATCTTTCATTTTGAGGACAATAAGAAGTTTTTTTGTTTTTTTTTCACTGAGACTTTGTAAAATGAATATAAACAAGCATTACTGAACCAATTTACTCTACTAGCTTTAAATGTTATTCCATTCTTTTTAAAGTGGTGGCGGAAAATAAAATATAGGTGATGATTTTTAAATTTTAGTATCCAGTTAATAGAGAAGAAAGAAAGCTTTCTAGGCAATTCAATGGAATTTTATATGAAATTTATGAGGACCTCTCCAGTGAAAACCAGTGTTTAGTTCAACACCCTATTCACCCTATTCCACTGCAAGAGAAGAATTAATATTAAGCCTTTAATAAGTAAATAAAATTTTTCAAGTTATTAACGAACTCCGAATATTTAACAACAAATTTTGATAATGTTGGCAATGAAATAGCTGACTTATAATCTGGATTTATATTCTAAAAAAAAAACACTTTTGAATGACTCAAGAAAGGAATAGGATAGCATCGTAAGACATTTTGTCTCACTTGTTTACAATAACTATCACGGTTTAATTTTTTTTTATTTTGATTTTTTTATATTCATATTTATCTTTGTACTATAGTTCCATTTATTCTTATATATTTTTAGTATTTTTGTATTAATCAGCATTTATTCTATTGTATATTCTAAGTTTAATTCTTCTTAATTCTTTTTATTCAATTCAAATTTTCCGTTAGCATACTTCTCCCCTCTGATTTGTTGTAATTTAAAGTGTGGAATAAACTTGCTCACATTTAGAAAATAATTTTAGCAGAGCGGTTAAATAAAATAGCAGATGAAGTTAAACGAATAGGTGTAGGTGGATGTAAAATTGTTTTATTTCAAATCCTATCCTAGTAAGAAATACTGTCAATTAAAGGTAATGATTCAATGAGCATAAACAAGTAAACTAGAATTAAATACTTTTAATTCTTTGATTAAATGCTATACACTAGTTACATGTATATTTCTTCTTCCTAGAAATGGTTTACTACTCTTTTACAATTAACGTAATCGCTTTAGCTTAAAAGTCTCTCTTAATGCGATAATGCCTTTCACTGCATGTCAATCGATGTACTTTACGATTATTAAATGTTCTTGTGAAATTAGCAAATCAATATTCACGAAGTAAAAGTCTTCACTTATCTTGAATAGTTAAATTGTC
>JAFIDM010124635.1:0-16205 GCA_023159025.1 Thereuonema tuberculata | reverse complement strand
AAGTCGAGCCAATTGCGGGGAAGATTGTGAGACACCGTACTCAGACGAGAAGGCTTCGAAGAAGTTAATCAAAACCATAGAAGCCACCAGGACCGGCCCGAACGTAGAAGCCACCAGGACCGGCCCGAACATAGAAGCCACCAGGACCGGCCCAAACCTAGAGGTCACCAGTCCCGAGGGATCCTTCAGTTCGAAGTTTCTGAGTTTTATTGATAAAATATTTTCTTTATTTGAATAAATTCTCTGATTTGTTTTATAATCACTCTTGTCGTAATCTGTTCCCCAGCGTCTCCGAACTAGACCCAAAGTTCGGTAGCAATATTCTTCTTGCGAAAATAACTGCTCTAGATCTTATTTCAATCCTAAAATCAAAATGGCTCCTGTCTATCCAAGTCTACACGATTTTGGATTCGTGAGTTGATTATTCCAAGAAGAATCTTTAATTAGAGTCAATGTTAAAGCCAACGCACATGAATACTTCTTAAAAACTTTTAATACAAATTAAAATATTACAACGGACTAGGTTCTTCCCCTCGAGGGGATTTCCTCAGCGATAATACAAAAATACAATGTCTGGCTATATCGCAGAAACTCCTTCCATCATCACTTCGTTGGAGGTCATGTGATATGTAAATCACATCCATGCGGCTGCTCTCATCTCCATCTGGCGATTCTCCTTGGAAACATCTATCGTAATAAATGCACGTGTCTTGCCCCAAGGAAACCACAATCAAGGATTCAGCTTTATCATACTCAGAGGCCCAAACACTGTAGGAATAGGATATTTTCAGGATCCAACGCCCTGAATTTGGCATTGTTGTCATTGTTTTTACTCCACCTAAAAATTCCGAACGAAAGGTCGGATCGACAAACGGTCTTCACCATCGTGTTCAGAGGCACAAACAACATAGGAATAGGGTATTTTTAGAGGCCAAATTATTATGTGGTATTGATTTCATTGGTTTCCTGTATTAGCTTAAACGTTAGAAATTCAACCATCTCATTTCAGTTATTAGCTATAGCTTGATTAAGGTTTCGGATTCATATACTGTCGGTTCGAATCCGTATATCTTCTTTTTTTTTTTATTTCTTTTGGTTTTTTGATTTCGCAATGTTGCGTAGTTTATTATTTATTTTTCGCTTTCTTATTTTTCTAATGTTTTTTATTTTTTTTCCTAACTTCTTTTTAATGTACTTCCTTTTTTTTATTATTATTTTTAATTTTTTTTATATTATTACGGGTCGCCCTTAAATTTATGCTTTAGCACAAAATTATATTCCTTTGTTTTCATTGTGTTTTCTTGTTTAGATTTGTGTAGGTTCCATTTTTCTTCCTCTTTTATCTTATTTATTATCCATCTTAAAATATAGGCTCATTTATTTTCTCAAAAAATCTCCTGAAATTAACTGATTTCTACAATTTTTTTTTCAATTTACTATATGACCACGACATTTTGGTCTCCCCCTTCTTAAAACTAAAAGTATGATCCTTCTTAAAATTAATGCCCCTGTGTAGCGTGTTTTAATCCATACTAGGCAATGAAATGCTGGAAGTTTCCAAAGGATGGTTTATTAAAGCCAACTATAAATCGAGGGCTCTATGACATAAAGGCCTAAGTGACATTTTTGTAAAAATTGAGTTACATGTCTTAAGTGAAATCCGAGAACCATATCTTTCATATGAAAAAGAGACCTAACTGAAAATTTCATTGCAACTGGTAGAATTCTGCTTCCATAAAAAGCTACTTCCATAGAACTGCAAGGCAATACAAACATAAAACCCTTAGTAACTCGGAATGGAGATTTTGTCACTTAGGCCTTTATGTCATAGAGCCCTCGATATAATACCAACTGTATATAAGCTTTAAAGTTTAAAATTCTATAATTGGCCTATTAATTTACATTAATTGCTTGTTTGTTTTTTTTCCAAAATCTGACAAACGCAGAAAATTGACCCTCACTTAATCTTTTGTTTCTAAAGCATCTGCTATTGACGTGTCATTTATTGATTATCAACATATAATCAGCTCTTCTAAAGAAGTAACAATATTTATCGTGTACAATGATTGTCTCTGTCACATGAAGTAATAGCGAAGTCATTAGAGCAATCAATATTTATTATTCGAAATACCCTGGGGTCGAGTTGCTACAAGCTCTACATTTGTTTCGTAGTTCAGAGGTGAGAATAAACCAGCGGCACCGTCCACACCTGTTTACAATGGAGAGTTTAATGTTGACAAATCAACCCCCCCCCCCTAACTCAATCGATCGGTGAACAAGCACTTGGGAACTTTATAATCAATTCGGTTTAGGAGAAAGCAATATTTATTATTTCTGTACTGTAACATTAGGTTGATAACTCGCCAGAAAATATTATTAATTAAAGAAAGTACTAACAATTAAAGAAAGCTTGCTAAAATCTTATATTATAAAAGCGTTATTCTGTCTGTCATTGTCGTAAGACTTAACGTTTTTCCAATTTTGTGACCAAAGTATAAGAGATAGATTGGTCATGCAAATGGATAAAACATAGATCTTTTTAAGACAAACAAAATGCTTCAAAAATCTTTCGAAAACATTTTTTGGTTTCCAAGATGTCGCCTTTTAAATGGTCAAATTTTGACTTTTTCTCAATTTAAATGAAAAGTATAAAAGTTGGAAGAGAATGTTATATTGAGAAAATGTTGGTATTTGAAAGTTCTATCGAACGATATATTACTCATTCACAAACGTTACTGCGTTTGCGAGATACATGCAAAAATGTGATTTTTGGTGTGTGGCGCCAACCCGCAATACATCTGAGTTATCCGGAGAAGCCACAACGGGCTGGGAAGTCGTATATTCTCCGACGATCTCAACATTAATTTGCTAGCTAAATAAAGTTTATCTGTTTAATGCTGTATATGCAAGGGTTCCGGAGCGAAGCGACGGTACCCGATTATTACATATGCGATATTATATTAAACAATATTTATAAATTATTCCTAAATATATTTAATTACACGTTTAAAGTGCGGAAATTAATTTACATTACAATAAGAAACATACACGCACAAGAAAAAGGAACATTTTTTGTCGTTAAATGTATTCTTTTTATAATTTAATCCTTCACAGGCTAAGCAATTGTTAGTGGGGATTAAATTTCTGCCCCTTTTTAATTCTTATTTTATTTTGTTGGGCCATTTTCTTGTTGATTTTTGTTTCTTGTATATGTTTCTTGGGATCACCGACTGTAAGACACTGGGCGAATCCAGCTGATGAAGGCTAGGAAGCCTGAAACAGCTCTTCTGGATTCCCGGTATCGAAATTCCGAAAAACCGATCAGTGATTCCTTTTCCTTGTGCGTGTATGTTTCTTATTGTAATGTATATTCCTAAATGTATTCGTTAAAAATTTGCTGTTAATCTTTGTTAATTGTTTAAATTATAACTTCTCTTCATTGTTTTTAAATGAAGATAATTTTATTGTCTCTTCATTGACGGCATCATTTGTAATAATGAAATATCAACTTTTTTTGTTTATTTGTTTCAATAAAGATATTAGATACTATATTTTAACTTTATCGTTTAATTCTAAGTTCTAATATTATAATGAGTTTTATTAACTGTATATTCTCATTTATATGTTTGTAATCGTATTATTTATTCATAGTATCTTCTTAGTTATCTTACATTTATAATTGTATTTAGCCTTAATCAGCATTTATTTTATTATCAATTGTGTATTCTAATTTTTACTGTTTTTTTTTTTAATTCCATTATTTTATATAAATTTCCCGTTGACCGTGCTGTTTATCCCTGATTCGTTCTTATTTAAAAAGACAGTTAAAAGTCACTTAAATCCCCCAATCAATTTGTAAAGCACGGCAACCAATCACAGCCTTGTAAAGAGTCTATTTAAACCCCTGCATCATGTAAATAAAGGAGTTCTTGCCAGTTCTAAGTATTAGTCGATTTCAGTCTACTTTTACCGAACCAGAGGCCGCAAACGTTCACCACAAATATGAATAAAATAATGAAATTAAATAACAAACAGTTAAAATTAGAATAATAATAAATAAATGCTGATAAAGATATTGCAATTGTAAACAGTAAGATAACTTAGAACACAAACGGACAGACAAAGCGGGAATATAAGTCTTCTGATACAAGTATCAGAAGACTAAAATTAATAATAAATGTAGAATAAACTTATAATTTTTTTTTAAATTTCTAAAAAAATTGCTTACGACTATATATTGATTTACTATTATGTAACAAAAGATTTCATAATAGGCCTTCACTTTTTTTATCGAAATTACTTTTCCTAATTTAATGTAAAACGAAAAAAATTAACGTTTCAAGACATAGACACTTTACAGCTTGAAAACAAGCAATATCTCAAATAAATACACTTTTAAATATTTGAAAATAATTTGAAACATTTTTGCAGCAAATACAGAAGGAAGCAAATACAGTTTTTATATTAAGTCTCTGAAACAGTCTCTGTGATCTGATGAATGAGAAAGAGGATATTTCCTGCATTTCAAAGAGTTCAGATGAAGCTGTCCAATCTAATTATCCATAAGTGATAGATAACCGTAACGATACCATTGCGATACTCCCAAGTCTGTTATCAACTACTGTCAGATATGGAAATTATGGTGAAGGATGGAGCCTATCTGGCGGAAGCTGATGAATAAACTTCCGGAACTGGTCCAGTCACAAGTCACAGAAGTAATGAATGATGTTGGTTGAGCACGA
Source organism: Thereuonema tuberculata (assembly GCA_023159025.1). Classification (NCBI taxonomy): domain Eukaryota; kingdom Metazoa; phylum Arthropoda; class Chilopoda; order Scutigeromorpha; family Scutigeridae; genus Thereuonema; species Thereuonema tuberculata. The sequence continues at coordinate 11,463 of JAFIDM010124635.1, read as the reverse complement.
GATCGTCACCAAAAAAAATAATGTTTCCAAATTTTGAAATTGGAGCATTCATATAACAATATTTCGATGTAACAATAATTTACAAACGAAAAATTTAACGTGCCAGAAATTAATATAAAGCTTAAAGAAATGAGGCAGAAATAAAAAAAAAAGTTCTAAGCTTTCATCGGTGAGAGTCCGGGACGGCCGTTTCATCCTTTTTGGGGACTCATCAGCCAAACCCACTCCCACCAGATGAAATGTTGATTCAGCCTCGGTTCTTTAAATTCAAATTCCTTTGTATCTGCGAAACTGTCTTTTTTAAATGTGTTTTCTTTTGGAGAGAGGCCATAGCCGAGTGCGGGAGTAAACCTTTATCACATTTGCATTATCTGAATATTTCATGTGGTGAATGGGTTTGGCTGATGAGTCCTTAAAAAAGACGAAACGTTCCGTCTCAAACTCTCCCCGATGAAAGCTCAGTTTTTTTTTTATTATTACTTCTGTTTTATTTCTCTATGCTTTATAAACAGTAATTTATATTGAATACTTATTCGGTACAATGGTTTTGAGTTCATGGTGTCCAATTATGCTTATTGCTTCTATACGAATTTAAAACAATGTAAAGGTTTGTTTTATTTATTTAATTTGTACAAAAAGAAAATAACAGAATTATAGTACAAATTGCAGTACAAAAACCTGTTACGTTTTTAATCTCATAGTTAATATTTGAAAGTGAGGTTCATCCAATAATCAAGTTTTATATTGAAATGTTTTCCAAGAGAATCGGTGTCGATAAAATTAGCTCGAAAAGACAACAAAAACAGTCCCATGAAAAACAATGGAAATCAAATAAAGCATTTCTATCTTATTTCTGTTATAAGTTCATTTGTCTTAAGTAATGATTATTAAATTCTTTTAGCTAATATATTGTATAACATGATTAAATTTTATCCGATTTAAACAATGTAAGTAATAATGCGATTTTTGTTCTTCTTTTTTTAGAATACATTTACAATACATTCAACAGAAATGATAACTTCTACAAAAAATGAAGGTTTATCGTTTTTATTATTTTTCATAACTTAAAAAAAAGAAAGAAAAATGACAAAATAATAAGATATAATATTATAAGGAAAATAAGTTTTCGAACTTCTAGTCAGTTAGATTGAAACAATTTTTGAGAAACAAGGTTTCTCGTTTTTATTATTTTTCCTAATTTTGAGACTTTACGTTTTTCCAATTTTGTGACCAAACTATAAGAGATAGATTGGTCATGTAAATGGATAAAATGTAGATCTTTTTAAGACAAACAAACTGCTACAAAAATTTTTCTAAAGAAATTTTTGGTTTCCAAGATGTCGCCTTTTAAAGGGTCAAATTTTGACTTTTTCTCAATTTAAACAAAAAGTGTAAAAGATGGAAGAGAACATTATATTGAGAAAATGTTGGTATTTGAAAGTTCTATCGAACGATGTAACACTTATTCAAAAACCCTTCAGCGTTTGCAAGATACATGCAAAAATGTGAATTTTTGGTGTGTGACGCCGACCCGCAACACATCTGAGTTATCCGGAGAAGCCACAACGGGCTGAAAGTCGTACATTACGACTCCGACGATCGCAACATTAATTTGCTAAATAAACAAATAAATGAAGTGTTTTTTTAATGCTAAATATGCAAGAGTTCCGGAACGAAGCGACGGTACCCGGCTATTATTATTATTTATTATGAAAACATATATTATAAAAAAGGTTATTCTGTCTGTCATTTTATAAGCAAAATGTTAAATTACAAATTACTAAAACGTCGGAGCAAGGAAATCTTTTGGAAAATGATTCAAGAATTTTCACAAAACACGTTATTTATTATGAAGTTTTGTAATAAAACCTAATATGTTTCGTTATTAAAACTGTGTTTGTGTTATCAAACACAAAATATTAACATTTTAGGTATATATAAACCAACGAAGCACAAAGAAACGTAAATTTACTGAAGAATTAGATAATCTATTCATAAAAAGTGACAATATATTAAACAACTGTCCAACTGTACTAATTGGCGACGTAAATATAGATATTTTCAAAATGAATAAAAACAAAGCAGTACAGAAAAGCTAAAACTTATGTGCAATAATGGTTTCAAAAATTGTCTTTACGGAACAACAAGAAACAACTGTACAATTCACGAAAATACGAAAACAAATATAGATCATATTTTCATAAATAAGCATGGTATCGAAACACCAGGAATAATATGTAAAGAACGAATCTCGGATAATAATAGTTGAAAAGGAGAAAATAACAGGTCCAAATATAATCTATAAAGAACTGATCAATGAGGTTAACAAAACAAAATTCATGAAAATCTACCTAGATAAAAAGAAAATTCGACTCTCTCACTGACTGACTCATCAACGCCCACCCCAAACCCTTGGACCTAGAAAGCTGAAATTTTGCACAGAGGTTCCCTTTATGATGTCGACAAGGAATAAGGCCGGATTTTTCGAAATTACCACGGGGTAGGGAATAATCTGGCAAACTGATCATGAAGTGTGCGACGGCAACCCCAGGTGTGGTGCGCCAACCCGGAATACACCTGAGTTAAGCGGAGAAGGCCACAACGGGCTGGGAAGTCGTATATTCTCCGATCTCAATATTTATTTGTTAAATAAATAAAGTTCTTTTTTAATGCTATATGCAAGGGTTCCGGAGCGAAGCGACGGTACCCGGCTATTAAGATGTAACACTGTAAAGAAAATAGGTTTTCGAACTTCTTGTCAGTTAGATTGAAACAATTTTAGTGAGAAAATTGATTGGTTTATATATATTTTAGATGAATAGTACTCATATTAACGTAAATATTGTAATTAGTAATATTAGTCGACTTTAGTCCAGATTATTATGGACTGTTTTTAGGTAGTTTCCAATGGCACGGGCTTTTTTTTTCTCATATTTTTAGGTCGTGGTTTTCACCACGAAGAAGGTGTAGCATGGATCGTTTACAGCAACACAGCATCACTTACTTTAGATGCTCAAGCAGTGAAGAAAAATCTTCAAAAAACCTCAGAGAATGGAGCAATTAGACAAAAGTGCTTTTGAAAACCGAAACCGAAAAATAATTTCCCAGCAACTTTTCATTATTGCGCTTTACAATTAACATCAATTATCACATTGAACTTTCAACTATTCTCTTAATTTTGATGCGATTTTAAAACTTAGAGTTTTTAGATGGTTAAATTGTGCTTCTTTAAAGACATTAATCATCTCTATATCCTACACTTTTTCGAATATTTTACTATTCAGAGCGTATTCTTTTCTTTGCTTTAAGTAATTTCATGTAATTCAAGTAAATAATTGTTATTTATACATAACTAATTAACTAACAATTATTATTTATACATAGCTAATTAAATAATAATATCTTTGTGTATCTTCTATCTGTATATCTACACACATATATCTACAAAGCGGAAAAACGATATTTGTTTGTTAGTTTTTCTTTCTCTCCCATTAACCGCCAACACCGGGTCTTTGGATAGTATTAATTAAACGCAATTGTTACGATTATTTAATGATGTCTCAATGTTATTGTTAGCAACTTAAGAATAATCTGTGGAAATGTGAGATTAATTATTGTCTTTATTATTTTATTTTTTATTTATTTTAGTAATCAAAATACAAAATACAAGTTACTGCATCTGAACACAGGACAAATAACCTATGAAGAAATATAAATAAATGAGAATAAAACAAGTTTTACAATACTATAAACATTTAGAAAGAAGTAGTAAGATCTGAAAAAGTGACTGGCAGGAGAAAAGTAAAAAAAGAAGAAAGAAACGGAAAGACAGAGGAAAGTAAAAAGAAAAAAAATATATAATTGTTAATTAATAAGCGCCAGGGTCACATTAAAAAAAATCCAGATTACGACACTGATGTTATATTCATTAGAATTCTGATTAAAAGGAAGTTTCTTTAAGGATTTTAGTGAAGAGATGGATGTAAAAAATTTATCTGTTTGTCTCAGATCAACGAATTCTTGCCGTTTTTGATTAATTTATTTAGACACTATCAAGTTAAAATAATGTATATGAATTTTGAAATCCCCTAATTCACAATAACAGTTGAAAGCAGGATTTTAGCTGTCGTTTCCTATAAATATCATAATCTGAATGATCTTAAAGTTAGTTAAACTTCGGCTTTAATTTCGTATTTGATTCACGACAAATCCCTTTCGGCTTCATGAGGCTTCTGCAAAAAAAAACTTTATTAAAAATTTAAACACAAAGAAACCATTAACAGTAAATTTGTATTTACATTTTAAGAAGAATTTGTCGATAATTTCCAACTAAATCACAAAATTTTAATACTGAATTAAACATCATTACTCGGATGAGAAACTCAAAGCAAATCATTACTTTCCCAAAATAAATCAATAGATTTCGATTGGAAACAATCATTTCTATTATAATTCATTACCTGAGAAACCAGGTGTTTCATTAATTTATGAACTGATTTCAACGCTGCTGTTCCAATAAACTGAATGAAATCAAATTTGAATTAATTGAAATTGCTTTTGATTTACTTAAAGGGTATTTACAATGTACTTGTGGCCTTTAGGGCTGATAGCTAATAAGCACCGAGAGCTGGAGGAAACCTGTTCAAACACCGGAGGCGTCGGGGTTTTTTTTTCCTAGGTTATGTCTCTCCAACGCGTCCTGAGGTTCACTAGCCTCTACAACCCAGGGAACTGAAGTTAAAGGTTCATCATCCAATCCTAACTAATCCCGACGGTCATAGAAATGTCTGACCCTTAATCTGTGACGCCTCATGATCCACAAAACGGCGTGGTCTTGCGGTCTAGGCCAGTGTGCCGGTACCCGGGTTCAAATCCCGGTCGAGAGAATGGTGTTTCAATTTTCTTTCCTGTGCTGTCAGCCTCTTCTTCACTTTCTCATTCCGTAATGGCGTCCTGGAGAAGGCAATGGGAATCCACTCCAGTATCTGTTCCCTTGTATAGCTATGGCTTCTCCTAGGGGTCGCCCTTCGGGGATCACTAGGGATCCGTAGATTTGAACCTATCTACGGATTGACCTACCATGGTATGGTACGTTTTTAGTCTTTCATGAACTTTTTGTTTATTTTGTTGATAACTTTATTATCCACTGTCCTATATTATACATGTATTGCTGTAGTTTTTACTGTTTATTAACATAAAATTAGTAAAACAGCATTTTTAAAATTAGAAACTTAAAAAACTTTTGGGATTTTCTGTCTTTTTTAAACAAAAGTGAGAGGGAGAATTTTAAATGTAACTCATTTCTAAACTCACTCCTCCCTTAGACACAAAGTTTCATTTCGATTTCCACCCACGTTTTGAGATTTGTAGATACAACGTTTCTATAATAAAAAATTCCAAAGTTCATTTTTTTTGCAGTTGTAATAATCCTTCTTCATTTAAGGCAGGTCGCAAACTGTCTCAGATCAGCTAAGATCAGATCAGAACATCAGCTCAGATCAGGTAATTTCCTACACACTACATCCGCTCCGCTCAGAACAGAATGCCAGTCAAACATAATTTACATTTGAATTTAAAGGTTTTATTCTGTTCAATCACTTGTAAAATATTTAATGACTCAATAAAAATGATTTTAATTACCACTTTCATTCAAATTTGTTGAAATTTCCTTTCAAATTGTTTCATTCAATGAAATATTACAGTAATCTTTGTTACTAAGGTCGAAGAGTACTAGATACTGTTCAACCGTTAAAACTCTTCCGAATTAGTTTCCAATACTAAGAATTATTGGGAATCGCTTCTAATATAAAAGAAACATTATTTTACTTTGATTTTTAGTTTTATGATTCATTGAATGGATAATATTTTTATAAGAAAATGATGAAAGGTTCTCCAAATTAAAAAATATGTTTCTCAATAAAGCTTTCAACGAAGCTGAAGGTTTGGTTCCTGTGATTTATAGTTTGGTTTAGTTAACTATTAATGAAATGAATATTTAATGCTTTTAAGCGTTTGGATCAGAATCTACTATACATTGATTTATCAATTACAGTCGTGGCGTTGAGGTCTAGACCGTGGTTTTCCTTGAAGTAGCAATATCGGAGTCTGGATTCGAATTTTGGCGCAGACTATAGATGTTTCATTCTGTCTTTCTTCAGTGTTTCGTCCATTTCTGTGGATGTAAAGGTAGTTCGCCTTCCCTGTGGTGCACCCTGGGTTACACTAAAGAACTAGCAATTCCAACAGCCAGACAATCGTCTCAATCTCCTGGCTAATGAATGCCGTACATTAAATAAATAAATAAATAAATAAATAAATAAATCATTGAATCGGCATCTAAGAATATTTTTACTTATGTTTTGTTGCTATTTCTTGGTTACCAACTTAAAAGATATAGCTGGTACAGCAAATACAGAACAATTTCATTATGGAAAAAGACATGATAAGTTGTTCGAAAGAAAAAAACAAAAAAGAAACAGTTATTAATTCTTTTCCGTTGATGGCTTTTATTCTCAGAATATTTACTTACATTAATAAGGAGCGGAAGTATCCGAGCTTTGCTTGGTAAAATAAAACCAAAATAAAGTATGAGTACTGTACACGGTGGCCGGAAAGTTCCCGTAACGCCTATTATGTTAATTATACTTAGATTATGAGGCTTTTCAGTATATAGTAAGGGATCTGCATATCACTTGATCTGTATGGGAAAGTTTGACTCTTGATAGGGTGCATCCAGTACACATACGAAACTACTCTTTCTTCCAAGAAATCGTTTCCCGTAGTTTCTTTACTTGAAATCTTAAAAGTTTGTAATTCCTTAAAGATTTGTCTTTTAAGTTCAAATGCTAACAGAAAACAAGTTATCATCGTCGCATTTCTCATCATAGAAAGTGCGTCTGGACTCAACAAGAGATAAATTGATCTGTTTACATCTGGATTATGTTTTAGTCTCAATCTAAATGTCGTTCTAATAAGAATAAAGGAGTTTTAAGAGATTCGCTATCAACAGTTGCTTACTAATAGTATTTGTAATAGCAGAGTGGCCGGGAAGTTCCCGTACCCATTAATATAGTAATAACATAACTGGGGTACGGGAACTTTCCGGCCACCCTGTAGACAAATATACGCGACATTCAACGGAAAAAGATTTAAAAAAATTTATTAAGTAAAATTATTATTATATTACATGAAAAAATAAAATTATTATTTTTAATACACGTAAAAACGAATTTATTAAGAATAAAATAAAACGCAAATAAACCTGGTACCCATGTCAATCATTTATTCCCTAAATTAGTTTTTCCGAAATCAAGACCCACCTACATCGGTTTCTCATACCCGAAAACGATAAATTTACCCCAATTCACCGAAATTATTAGGCCTGTTTTCAATGTAAATTTCACAAGATTTGCTCGCTTTGATATTAAAACTTATCTCTAAAACTTCAGCTGTCGTGAATGGATAGTTTCCAATTATCACAATTATTGTATTTTCTTGACAAGAATATTACAATTTTTGTCCCTAACAAAATACCTATTATTCAAAAATCTATAAAAATCAGAAGGGATCTTTCTTGATATAACATGTGGCTATGTCTAAAATTTTAGCATTCTAAAGCATATAGTTTTAGAGTTATCGTGACCACAGATGATTTTTGATATTTCGATTTAAAATTATATTTTATTTATTTATTCTTATCCTTCTTATATTAAGAGGGTTACAAATATTTCATCAGCCGCGTAAATATCCTGAAGACGTGATTAGATATATGAGAATCATAGAATAAATATTACCATCATTAACAGAACTTAGGAAAAGCTTCGGATTTATTGAGTTTTAGAAGAGTTTGAATATCGTTTCATGCTGACTTGAATGGAATTCTAAATGAAAAGATTTTAATGGGCAATGGATGAAACGGCTACGTTTCTCAGTTAAGTGTTACCCCCCACCCCAATACAGTACAGTGCTTCAGTTTGGTGCAGAAACGTTTTCCAGAACTTTCAAGGCAATTTCCGATACACATATCAGCAAGCTTACCCGATTAAGCATGACTCGTTGGCCGCCTTCTCATTTTTCCTCCCCTAGAGTGTAAAATTTAAGCAAATTTGATCTCAGCCCATGTCAAGAACAAGTTATGGCTAAAAGACTTCAATTTTGACGAAGCCTAAGATCGAAAACATTAATTCTCATATTGAAGTTGGTTTATTAAAATGCCCGTCACCTTTGGACTCGTCCATTCGGTTCAATCTGGGCAACGTGGTTCTCAAATTCATCGGACCAAAGACTATTCAGTGCTTAGTCCTTTGGAGTTCATGGCCCTCAACCAGTTACCAGTTATTATGGTTGTCCCAGCCGACAAAGAGGGAATTGCAGTTGTTTTGGATAATGAGAAATATAATGAAATGGGTAAAGAAAAAAAAAAACTATACTAAAGGGGTGTCCTTATTTTCGACGCAGTCTAAAGTTGCCCTCAATCACATCAGAAAAGTGGCTCGTGGCTTGTTTAAGGACGGTCACATGATATCCAAAAATATTAAAGACAGTTATTTGCTTATTCTGACCTTCAGGGTTCACAAGGATAAGGAACCCGATACCCTTTACCCCGTTCGTCCCTATTGTCAACTGCATTCGTCTGCTGTTAAGATTTTATCGATTATCATCGGTAATAAATTAAAAGCTTCAAATTTTGCTTCTTCATTCAGCATAAAAAATTATTAGAAATTTGTGAAATTTCTTTTCGTTGGACGTGAATTCTCTCTTCACAAATCTGTTTCTGTTGATTTGACTGTTAAAACATTTCCACATCTGAAAGTTAATTTTTAAGCGTATTTTTTGACTTCGAGTAATATCGATAAATCAATGCCTCTTATTCAAGCTCTGTTTGACTTACAGATACAGTAGAGCCTCGATTATCCGAGGTAATGCAGACCGAGGGTACCTCGGATAATCGAAAACTCGGATAACACGGACTCTGTCAAAAATCGAGAGGGAAACATGGTAAACTGGTGAAATGAATAAAACGTAGCCAAAGATGTGAAAAAAAAGGCATCTTCTGTATTATCAAATGAAAAACTGACTTACAAATATATGTTAAAATAAAATAAAAATACAAAATGGAAAAAAGACATACAGTACATGTTCCAGTTAAGAAAGTTATTTCTTCAAGAAGTTCATAAGTGTTTTCTGTTTAACGGAACTCACTCGCTTATTTGCCGCCGTTTCACGCAATCGTCGTAGCAGTAGAAGGTCTGTTGAAGTTGTCTCTGACTGTTGCTCTAGGTACTCGATGGCCTTTTCTATCGCTTTGCATCCTTCACTGTGGATGATTTTCTCATTCTCCATTTCAATGTCTTCACTTTCACTTTCTTCAGCCTCTACATTCACTGCCTCTACTATCATCGCATGAGTCACTCCAATTGATAGTCTGCATTGAAAAAAAAAATTTTTTTTGAGACTACCTCGGTTAACCCGGAACTCGGTTAGTCGGGGCTCGGATAACCGAGGCTCTACTGTATTTGGTTTCAAAGGGGTGTTCTATAAACAAGCCATCGGTTTGTTTAAGGGCTTGGCAGTGTCGGCCTGCATAGTCGAACTCTGTATGACGTATATTGAGGATATATCATTCTCCATCTTCGATTACGGAAAGCTCCACATACCGCTGTACTGCCGCTATGTTAATGACCTAATTCTCTATAACGATGACACTATTGGCATATTGGACATTTTTTCCGACTTTCATCCAGGCATCCAATTCAAAATAGAAAAGGAAAAAATCATTGTATTCCCTTCTTAGATGTTCTTATTTGCAGATTAGATCACAGTTTCATTACATCTGTTTACCGAAAATCAACAAATACTGGCCTTACCTTGCTTTGGAATTCCGCATGTCTTGTGTCATTCAATAATAACGTCGTCGGCATGACGATATATAGAGCATTTAGATTATCTAGCTATTTAATTGTTTTTGATGATTAATAACATTGGAGATAATTTGGCCTTAAATGGTTATCCTATTCATTTTGTTAATCAACAGATAACCAAAGCATTATGTTCTATTTATAGCTCACTTAATAAAGCCTCTCCAACTTCCACTATCTTTGTTTCAATTCCCTACCGTCCAACTATGTTTCCTACTTTAAAGAAATTTTTGTCTCGTGTTGGCGTTTCACTAACTTCATCTGTTAGGTGCAATATCGGAAATTTTGTTAATAAAACTGAACGAGCGCATGACCCCGAAAATCCTAAGGATGTTGTTTACGCTCTGCAATGTTTGAATGCTTCCTGCAGGTACATAGGAGAAACGGGACAGCCTTTTAGCAAGCGAATGTATCAGCATTCCTTAGCTAAACGTAACCGCGACTTCAATTATTTAACAGCTATGATTGTTGCGGATCAGGGACATCGTTTAAATTTTCAATGCCCAACTATTATTTTTTTGAATCTAATAGATTGCCTAGGAAATGCAAGGAATCGTTCTTCATACTTATGGATCCGTTATGCCATAATGATATTCTTTCGGTCAAAACTGTTTCTGATTATGGTTTTCGTAAAAGGTTACTTTAACTCCCCCCCCCCTCCCCCAGGTTTCTTACTTTCGTAAAAGTTAGTTTAACCCCAGTTCTTGTTTCTCAACAATTCCTGTTATCTCTGCACTGGGTTGGTTGGACTGTATTTTTGAGTTTTTTTTTGGGCTTAACATGCTTGGTTCCTCCTTTAATAATGGTCCAGCCTCATTTGCAATTCTGGCTGTTGCTCCCTTGTGAAGAAGGAAGCGTTCCATTGGCTTGTGTTTTGCATATTATCTCCTCTCGTCTCCCTTACATTTTATTTGTGAAAGGCCCGTAGAGCAGCCGAAACGTCATTTTATCTTAGATTTTTAACCATATTTGTTTGTTGTTAAAGTTATTTTATGTTATTTTTAGTGACTTTTTTAATCTAACTTAAGTTTTATTTTTTTTTTTCTATTTGAGTCTTTATGGAGAAATTAGCGTCATAAGAAAAGGATAATTCCCATAGAAAAGCATAGAACATAAACAATGATTTTAACTGAAGTCTTCAACAATGAATGTTAATATTTTATCTTTTCCATTCACTTATGATTTGATCTAATAAAATTAATCCAATTCAGACAACTTCAAGTTATTTTAATAAAAAGTTTCCTACCATATAGCACTATCCTTGGTTAAAAGATGAGACATAAAATGATGTGAATGGGATGAACGATAAAAATATGTGAAATTACATTAAAAAACGTACGTATTCGAGCCCCCTTCGTATGGGGTTCGTTTTCAAGTTACTCATGAATAAAAAATGTGTCTCTCCTGCAGGAGTCGTCAAATGAAATGGCAATGGGATATGGGTAGGGCGTCGGACCTCCCTCTGGTGTAGAAAATAAAAAACAAGTGTAATCGTCTGCTTTTTTAATGTAATTTCACATATTTTTATCGTTCATCCCATTCACAT
>JAFIDM010124634.1:0-16207 GCA_023159025.1 Thereuonema tuberculata | reverse complement strand
TATTATTTTCATTACTATAAGAATAATTAAGTCAGATTATAATTAGAAAATACATTATTTAAACTCCACTTGTGAAAACTATTTCATGTGCTGACTTGTTTATTTATTTAGGAACTATAATTAATAGGTGCAGTTGATAAAACAAAGAAAAATACAAGTTATTTGTACTTCTGCTGTAACAAAAAGAAATGAGACTGATTAAAGAAATCCCAAAATTTTTATTTACAAATCGAGTAGTAATGCAAATATACATTAAAAAAAAGATATTTAATATACAGAAATTAGAAATGAAAATTACAAAGAGAATCATGGTACAAAACTTAATTAGTTTGGGATATTAAAGAAATGCAGAAGATAAAAGACAAATATATAGATATTATCAAAGCAAGAAGAAGAAGAAGTTTTAATTGAGTGCACCACTCCAAACGAGTACAACACTATATATATAAGAAATAGATGTAAAAATTACAAAAAAGTATAACATATTAAACAGAAGTGCTAAAATAAACAATATAAATTGTAATGTTACTCCTATAAATACAAGGTATAAATTTTCAAAATTACAGATATCAATTGATATTTTTTTTTTTTTACTTATTTATTTAAAGTTATATGGTTATCAATTAAGAGTTATTTTTTTTTTTCATCACAATGTTAACAAAATCTTTTACATAATTATACAGTGTTACCTCCTTTAACGGACACTCTGAATAGCGGACACCTCTAATTAGCGGACATTATTGCGGGTCCCAGTCCCTTACAATAGGACATTCCATGTTATCCACTCCGAATAGCGGACACTCTGAATAGCGGACAGTTATTTTAACTGTAAAATTTTTTTTTGTTTTTTTCGATTAACATTTCGTCAAACACATCATGGTTGTATTTACATCGGATGTCCCATACATTGATACATTGTATCGGTGTCTCCCCCCCTCCCCATACATTGATACGTTGTATCTGTGTCCCATGATTCAATGTACGAATCTGAGGCCCTTTTTTTTCACCGCAGTTGCTTTGTAAATGTCAATACCTCATAAAGCTATCCTGTAAACGTGTTGATTAAATTTAGTGCGAATTAAAATGACGTCAAAAAAAAACAGATTGGCACTGAAAGAAAAAATTGATGTTCTTGAAGTTGCTGAAAAAAAAAAGCTGAGTGTGCTTTGTCTTGCTGAACGTTTTAAATTTGGGAAAACTCAGATAAGTGAACTTTTGAAGGACAAAGATGAGATTAGAAAAATGTGGATGGTGAATTCAAACGAAAATTCGAAGAATTTGAAGTTTCGTAAAACTAAAACAAGCAAAATCGACGAAGTGGTCATAAAATGATTCCGCTCTGCTCATGCAAAAACCATTCCTGTGTTTTGCTTCAAGAAAAAGCCAGAGAATTCGGTCAAACTTTAGGATTGGACACTTTTAAGGCATCAAATGGATGGCTAGAAATTAATTTTCTGTATACTGAAATTAATTTTGTCATTATTTTAAGTAAGACAAACGGATTAGCGCTCATTTAAAAAGGAAAATTGTAAATAGTTTAATTGTTCATATTCTCTCATATCGCAATGATAATTGTAGAAATTTAATTAAGATTATAATTTTTCATTAAATGATATGCTATAAGCTAAAAAATGAAAAAAAGACAGTCCTCCCGAATAGCGGACACCTCCCAATAACGGACGAAACTTCCAGTCCCGTGACTGTCCTTTATTCGGAGGTAACACTGTATAATGGTTTCTGCACAAGTAAGCTTATATCACACGGCTATATAATATCATGACATAATAAATTTAGAAGTAATATTTGTATCTCATAATCAAATTTTATATAATTAAAAAGGACATGCTCAATTGTATCTAATTCTCCACATTCACAAAAGGCACTATTTGAAAGATTGAATTTGACTAGGTAAGCATTAAAATTTCCATGTCCTGTAAGAATTTGACCCATAGCAAAATTAAAATTATCTATAGGTGAAATAAATGAGTGATAAATAGTTGGGAAGAATGTTTTAGTTGAAAGACCCTTTGTGGATTATTTCCATCTCTCATTCCATTTCTCATATAGTAATGACTGAACATTAGACAATGCAAGTTTAGTGGGGAAAGGCTGATAAGTAATTTCCAAGTTGTTATCGGTAACTGCAATTTTTGCCTCTTTATCAACTTTTTCATTCCCTTCATATCCCAAATGTCCTGGGACATAGTAAAAGGTTGTATTATTATCTATAGAGAGTAATTTATGAATTTCTTATACATCTTTTAGCTTACTGTTTATATTTAGGAGTGTCTGAAGGAAAGATTTTGAGTCACTAAACAGATTAATTTTAAGAGTTTTATTTTGTAACTTTGTGGACCATTCGACAGCAAATTTAATTGCAGACAGTTCCGCTTGGAATATAAAGGTGTAACAAGGGAATTTGTATCTAAAACAATACTCTATTATCAAAGCAAAGAAAACAATAAATTTAAGGACAAGATTTATACAAAACAAAATATTTATGGAATATATATATATAATAAAATATTATTATTCAAATGTATATCATCATTACACATTATTTAATATATTAGCACGTGAGAATATGGCTGTATAAGAACGCACTTGGTTGTGCAGTACAATACCAGAGAAAAGAAAAGTAATTATATTGTAATTAAAGTTATTTGAAAGTGATTATACAATATTTACAAATAAATTCAATACTTTATAATATTATTTACCTAAGTTATTTTAAAAAATACAGCATTAATAGAGTAGAAGATAAATCAAGTTCAGAGATTCCTAACTTGATTAATAGGCCTATATACTTATTTCAATTTATATATGACTTAGTTTGCGATATTGTTGTTTTTTTTGCTGCCCTATTTTTGTTAATTGCTTTCACATAGAAATGTGTTAGCGTAATAACATAAAATTTCAATATTTGTCCACTAACATATATCTTACGCTGTTTACAGCTTACCAACACTTTCAGGTTCTTTTGGATACCTAATAAAATATCTACAAAGCTTTCACTTTTCAGTTCATTATAGCTGAACCAGCGAGTAAAATGATTTTCAATTGAGAGAATAAAAGCATATAATGTTTTGGAAGGATACACCAAGCCACCAAGATCAAATTTCCTTGTAAAAGAAGAATTGTGGCCTGCTGTCAATCTATCACTGTCCAAGAGTTCATTTTAGCAATCACTGCAATTACTTTTCAAAATAATTTTCCTGGCTATGTAGCCTGCAATATAATAAATTAACCTGGAATCACTGTTAACATGCAAATCATGATCTGATAAAGGAATATTACATTGCAAAAATTCCTGAGCTTTACCAAGTTGCCCACAGTCGAGCAAATCGTCTATTCTTGAATGCTCAGCTGTTAAATCTGCAGGGGTAACAAGAGAACTAATGGTTCCCTCTCCACAGTTGCCATCATCTGGTGCTTTGGCCAAGTTGTAAAAACTGAGAGAGTGAGTTAGTTATCAGAAACTGACTTACAGTTGGATTCTCATTGCATCCTCAACCTTGACGTTTGATTCTAAAAAGCTTTTCAATGTTGTCTTGACTGCAGCGAGAAGTTAAAAGGTAAGTGAATCCTAACTTGTCAGTAATATATGTCAGGAGATTTACAACACTGGCAATACTAACACGCAGACCCTCTGAAGTACTTGCAGACAAAAATCCACCACTTCTGGCATGGTACTTCCAAGTGTTTAAAAAATCCACAAATGAATGCAGGAAGTCCATATCTTTAGAATTAGGTTTTAATGCAGTTTGGGGAATTCGAGATGTCATTATTGAAATCAGATTTTCCATTTTAGAAATAAATTCCAGAGAAGCAAATATGTTTTCATATTGAGCTTCAATTTTATCTTTATAGAAGTAAAGGCATCGAACTACTTCTTTACTAAACAGATTGAAGGCTAAATGAACCCTCTTCTTCTCAAAATTATTTGGATGAAGATTTGATTCTGAAATTTTGGGCATAACTTTGAGAGAAATAGGATTGCAGTCTTCTCTGTAGGCAGCTTTGATATGCTCTATACTAACATATCCATTAGAAGTGTTGAATCCTGTTTTGATCATCATATTTCTAATACACTTTATCAAATGTGGGAAATCTGAAATAAAATGTAGCTTTCTTTTACAATCTGCTGGATGGTTAATAAAGGATTTCACATTTGTAGCTTTTCCTGTGATGCCAAAGCAGTTCCACATTGAGCGATTCCATGTAGCCCCATCACAATTAATAAAATCAACCTTTAAATTAGACTTTAAATTAGTTGTGCTTTTGCATTGCCATGGGTTGCAAACACTCCAAGAATCTGGGTCCAAGACCCCATCAATGGCTGGAATAAAATTACCAACCCATGATCTGCAGGAAGCCTCTTCTCTTCTTCTTTAGTAAATTTTCCTAGATCAACAAACCCTTCAATTTTTCCACAAGAGGAGACATTAAAGCTCCGAAAGCTTCATCTCATCCACTATAAGACCACCATGACATTTCATTTCATCCATGTGCTTCGTTTTCTCAGCCAAGATTGTAAAGATTTTGGAATTAAATCCAAAACCACTATTATAGGTTTTGATATATTTTTTTTAGGCAAGTTCTTCTGGGCAAAGCTAAAATGTTGTGTTTACGTATATGTTCATAAAGCTTCGGACTTTTCATTCTCATTAAAATGCATTCTAAAATCCATCCTTTTCATACTGCATTCCGTTTGTGGATTTTCTTTTTGCTGCTTTCATGCATTCCATGATTGCTATCTTTTGCTTTCTAGGAAAAATCTTTCAATTTTTCTATCAAAATATTTTCTTCAATCTTTTCATTTTCCTCTTTAAATTTCAAAATATTTTTCTCCAATGAATTTATCTTTGCTTTCATAATATCTATCTTTTGTTTAGTATACCTTGATTTATAAACAATGGTAGACATGACTCTGCTTTTTCGCTTCGTTCTTAATCTTTGTTAAGAAGTAATTTTCTATAATATTTACATGGAAAACACATCTCTTTCTCTTTCTCTGCCACTGATATTCCAGCATAGGCTACAGAATGTATTGTTATTCAAAATTTTCGATTTCTCCGAATTTTTGGCAAGTGGGAACTCACAAAGATATCCTGTACCTGAACATTCTTTCAGATTGTCTACTTGCTTCAAAATTTCGTCTGGATCAGTTCCTATTAATTTCTGTTCGACACCTTTAATAAATACTTGAGTTTTTCGGCCATCACTTTCATATAACAGCAAAACAAGTTTATTAGCATGCAGGAAGTTCTTGTCATCACTGAGTTTGCAGACACTGTAGCTAACAAGTAGCGGCGATTCATTTAGGATGTGCATTCCCCAACTATGTGATGGTGAATTTGCCTTTACATAATCAAATCTCAGTGAATCGCTGGAAATATCACGTTCGACAGTTAATACATCTGACTGTTCGTTACAATTACCTGCATTACAATTTGAGTCTGCAATATTACACTGAACGTTTTTCATCGCTTGAATGGAATTGGTGCAAAGCAATTTTAACTTATTTTCTGCTACACATACGGAATGTACTCTCTCTTTCCTTTTTCTCGGTACTGACCCCGATAAATACTTCGGCAGATTCGGGAAAATTGTTGGAACAGCACCAGGAAGAAGGCGTGGTTTTTCTCTCTCGACCTTTATTAATTACCCATTAATACAGTGTTCCCAATGTCTTGAAATATACTGTTCATCAAAATGTAGCTCACACACAACATTTGTCTTGATAAGCTTACGGTCGGCACGTGGTATAGCCCGATCCCATTTCTCCAACAAATCGTCGTTTTCTGGAGCTTTAAAAAGACTTAGTTTGGTTGGATTTGATCTGTATCCGAACTTGCAGCCAGGAACGAAACATGTTCTAGATTTCACACTCATCATAAAACATTAATTGAACAAAAATACCTAATAAATTTATTCAAAAGCTATAGGTTGATCGCCAATCCATATACTAACACTAGGAATATGGTAAGAACGCATGCGCCATGCACACTCGGCGACAGCAGCGCCAATGCGGTGGTCATCACACCGGAAATAGGAAGTTCTAATGCTACATCCTCTCAATCGCCACACTATTTATTATAGCCACTGTAGCGCCGCGGTGCGGACAACCAACAAAGAACACAAACTTATTTGAATGACGTCACGTGTGACGGCACGGAGAATGCCGTGATGCAAATGTGGTGATGCGGTCGTTCCAAACCAAATATATGTGTGATTGCTATTCGATATATGAGAAATATTGTTTGCATATTAATAGCCTGCAGGTAGTCACAATTGATGGCAATAATGCGAATCAAGAATAGCGAACGACCAACAGCCAATGACAGCCCTTTTCTGTGATTGGTGCCGTCGTGAATTCTTCACTAACGAGCGAGCGGTTATACCATAATTCCATGCGAACAGAGCGAAATCCGATAAATTCGAGGTTTTCAAAACTCTCTGGATAAATTCTGCGCCTAAACTTTTGCAATCGGACCTCTATTTAACGAACCTCTATTTTGCGGATTTCTCTATTTTGAGATCTTTTGTTTGGAACTAACTTGTAAGAATATTTTGCTAATTTCTTCGTAAAATAACCTCCAAATAGCGAAGTTCATTTTCTATTTAACGAACTTTATCTATTTTTTTTCCTCCTTGAAATGTTTTTATTATTAATATTCCCTTAGAGGAAATGAAAGAACTTTGGATACAGGTCTAGGAAAAAGAAGAAATTAACGATGATGTGCTGATTGATGATTATCTTTCACTTGATTTCGAAGTTGAGACTTCGGAAACACTAACTGAATCGTGTATTTTGGACTGTGTGAAAAATATGAATTGCGATGAAGATGAAGATGATGAAAATGGAAATGATCATAATGTAGAAATCAAAAAACCTTCGTATGATGTAATCCTAAAATCATTTGAAACAATCCGACGCGGACTACAATTTGAAGAAAACACTGAAGAGGTTTTTAGTGCATAACAAGGATGCGAGGCGTACTATGAGCGAAACCACTTTTTCAAAGAAAAAAAACTCAGACAAAATTAACATTTTTTTAATAGTAAAATTTAAGCACGCATGTGGTAATGTAGGCTTTATGTCATTAAAATTATTACCTTTTTTAATAATATTTATTGTTAATGTATTTTACATATGTTTTATGTAGTTTAAAGTAATTTTAAAAGGTGTATCTCTATTTAACGAATTTTCCATACAACGAACTTTTTTTCGGGATTTAGCGACTTCGTTAAATAGAGGTCCAACTGTATTTAAATACAGAAATTGAGTATGTATCCTGGACCCAATGTAGCCACTTCCTCAGAGTTGTCCAGGTGCAAAATGGGTTTAGACATACTAAGTGAATTCAATACGAGCATCGTTGAAATTACAATTGACTCTTTGAATAAAACTGACTTAAAGAAATGAAATCTGCGCTCTAACTAATACTAGTTGTCCCTGTTAACAAGTTAAGTCTTTGAGTATCAAATTGTCGCGTTGTTGTATATTTTTGGGAAAGCTGTGAATTGATTTATTCGTAAATGCCCTTAAACACTTTCAGTGTCTAAAATTGATGAATTTGCTGTTTTTCCCCTAGTTTCTACACCATTTATTTTACAAATTTTAATCACAAAACCAACAACAGCTCAATACAGTGATCTCTCATTACTTTCTGCAAATGTTGAGTTTCTTTTTTCACAGTGTAAGAATCAATTAAAAAATTTCAGGAGCTATGTTGGTAGGGTTTCCTTATCGTTTCATGACCATTACAATAAACATATTATGACATTTCAGAAACATAGTGACCTTCAAATTACATTTTTACTTTGTATTAAATTTAATTAAACACAATTTTCATCAAATAGTTTCGAAAAATGTTTAAACTATCAAAAAGTATTTGTTTGTTTTGAAATTACATTAACAATTCAAATTTTAACTTCTTAAATTAAGCGAAAGCGCGATACAAATAATAATAAATTAGAAATTTCTGTAAAATATCAGATATTAAGAAATGAGGAAGAAAATACAACGAACGTTTTCTGTGCTACTTCATAGAAAGACTAACAAACTTCATTTTAAGTTAAAAGAAATTATCAGAAATATTTTTTGGTTCAGGATGCTTCCGGTTTAGAAGTGGCAGGAAAATGATGGCAATTAGACAAAATCTCGCGTATAATTACCGAATCAATTATTTTAAGAACGAATGTGATATCCATTGTGGCCACTTATCAGAGTTGTTCAAATAGTGCAAAATAGGGTCTAGATTTACTAAATGAACTTAATGCAGGCTGCATTTCAAATTTTTCTTGACTTTTAAATTATAACGACTTTGAATAAACTAGTTGTTGCGAGTGTCTCTTCTATAGTAGTGTCTCTTCTAACTTCTGTGTAGGTGTCGGATAGATTGAAATTGATTTTGTTTTTATGAAAAAACTTGAATTGACACTTATATTTTTGCATTTAAAAACTCTGAAATGATATAATGATTTAGTAAAACAAAGTATTTTCAAGATAAAATTATTTAAAAAATTAAATCGTATATTGTTAAAAACATAAAGCAGTTTTTAAATATATTCTTGCTCTACAGTAAAAAAACGAACTTCTAGTATTGTGATGCAGTAAAACCTCGTTAAGTCGTCACTCAAGGGACCCGACATGTTTGACGACTTCAGCGGATTGACGACTTAGGCGGAGAGGGCATTTTTGAAAACAAAACAAAACCATCACTGAATTACAGTATTTTAATGAATTGCTATAGGATTCGGTGAGAAAAACACGATTTTCAGAAATCAATACATGCAAATGAATGAGTGGAAAATAAGAAAAAAAGAAAACACTTTATATACTTTTATTGTTTTAAAAGAAAGGCAATGTCTGTATTTGAAACGATCTAGCCAACCATTGCTGCCGCCGAAATCTTCAGTGTTCAAACTCCTTAGCAATTTCCATGGCTTTTTCTTTGACAATCACAGCAGAAATTGGCACATTTTGCGATCTGCCATGTTTTAGCCATCGAACTAAAACCTCCTCGATCTCGTCAAACATCGATTTCCTCATTCTCTTTCTTTTGTCTTTGCAGTCAGCTTCTTCAATTACTTGTTTCGATGAAAGAATATCGTTTAATGTAGTCCTGTGAATATGGTGTTATTTGGCAAAAGCTGTTTTCGAAACATTTGATTTTTCAAAAAGTGCATTTAAGTCTACTTTTTTTTCTTTAAAAGATAAGGAGGTAAGTTTTCGTTTCCCTGGCATGTTAAAAACGTAATCAAACCACGAAATTGCAAGTGAAAAAATAGCTCGTAAAGCGGGGCTTACTCGCTATGAAATGAAGTCACACTCAGGAGCGGTCAAGGAAAACTTCTACACTCGGCAGCGAGAAGTGTACTTTGAATGGTTCCGAGATTCCAAGAACCCAAATCCCGCGAAGGGGTAGGAAAGGAATGAATTGATAGGCGTGGTCGAAAATTCCCCGTAAAGGCTTAGCTTTCTTAAAGTGAAGGGGTGGGACTGAAAAGACAGCACGACGGCATGAAAAATGGAGAAGAAAGATGCTTTTGGCCATTTTTGAGGGTGACGAGTTATCCGGAGTAGAATTAAATTTGGTGACGGATAAAGGAGGGTTGTATCACATTATTGTGTATGAAACCATGTAGGACCAAAGGAAAACGACGACTTAAACGGAGTGACGACTTATCCGGGTGACGACTTAACGAGGTTTTACTGTATCTTGAATTATCTCAAATTCCTTATTCTAATCTTAATCTTATTTTACTTAATAGAGAAATAAAGAGAATAATATATATATACCGTATTGGCCCGAATATAGCACGACCTCGAATATAACACGACCCCCAATTTTTCGAAAGCATTTCAAGAAAAATCAAAAAAAAGAAAAAGAAAATTAAAATGTAGGCTACAAGCAATTTTTTTTACACTACAATGAAAGTGAAATTTTACACTAAAATTTCATTTATGTGTAGAGTATTATTTGTTCTTTCACCTAGCGGCACTTTGTAGGATATTCGGGATATTATTGTAACGGAAATCCTCCGGAACGCAGAATGAAGTTAGTTGTATAATAAAAACTACAATAATTGTAAAAAAATCTTAAATTATGATGATTAAATAAATGAGAAACGAAGCTGAACTAGCAGACAGCTGATAAGAGCGCGGCGCGGGAGGAAATGCGCGAAAGGCGATGCGCGGGAGTTGTATTGCAGGTGGTCTACGTTCAGGCGCTACTTAAAATGTTCACCCAGACATCAAATTCAAGAAAGAGGAGGAGGATTCTCTTTCCAACAGTATTCCGTTTCTTGATGTGTTAATCCAACGAAATGATCAAACCATACTTACTTCAGTATATCGTAAGCCCACGGCTCTTCCCATAACCACCTAATTCCTTTTGCACAATGTCTTATATTGCGAAGAATATCAATATGGCCATCATACGAGCATTTGAAATCTCTAGCCATTACTATCTTTTCCAACATGAAGTTCATAAAATAAAGTATATCTTCCATGCCAATGGATACCCCAAGAGTTTTGTAAACAATGATATCATCCGCCTCACACGAAATCTTTTATTTTCTATTTCCGGTTTTATCCAAAATGCTACAACCCTACAATATTGCGTTAGATTCTCCCAGCCGCCATACCCTGCAAAAACTAGGCAGTAAATTAAAAGTTACGAACCCTCGCACTGACCCATTGGAGCAGAAAGGGGTTATTAACTCTATTCCGTCCTCCAATGAGGATCGGTGCCATTACATTGGAGAAACGAAACAGAAACTGAAGCAGCGAGTCTATGAGTATGAATATGCCATCAAAAATAAAGACTTTAACTATAATACGGCTTGCCATTCCAAAAATACTGGCCACACCATTGACTTCTCACGTGCCTCTATCATTGATTATGAAATGAACGATTTCCAGCGACGATGTAAAGAAACTTTTTATATCCTTTCTGATCCAAGTGCCTATAATGACTGTCTCTCGGTTTACAACATCCAGGACTATGGATTACAAGGAAAAACAATAAAAAGAAAACTAAGTTAAGATATAAAAAAAAAATAAAAAAAAAACCATCCCCTGAAGTTATTTTAACCCTCTTGGTTGAAAATATAACCTTCCAGGTAATGGGCATGTTTCTCGTCCTACCTTAGGAATTATGGGAATCAATTGTTGTTCTTAAGCTCTTCTAATTTAGTTTTATCCGCAACCAGATAAAGTCTCCAGTTCTCGGAGACGAAACTAGTAGTTTTTAACTTTTTCATGTTTTTAGTGTTTTAATTAACGTTTATTTTTGTGCGATCTCAGTTTCTACATCCTTCCTAACAATATTTATTTAAACAAATTTTCGGAAATTTTTCCTTTTTCCTTTTTTAAGTTATTTCCAACAGTAAATTAAATATGGAGAAGTCACCTGGATATTTAATTTATTCTTGGAAATAACTTGAAAGGAAAAACGAAAAATTTCCGAAAATTTGTTTAAATAAATATATTTTTTAAAATATATTTTTGAAGAAGATGTTGTATGTTATTTATTGAAATGCAAATAAGTAGGAAGGAGAATAGAAGAAAATATGGACTTAAAAAATTATTTCTATAAAAAAAAATGCTTCAAAACAAATTTATTTTTGAAAACGAACAACAATGAATCTGCATGATGTTTAGAAAGTCTTAAAGGAAAACGTTTTTTATTATGATTATTGATAGCACGTAAAAAAGAATTAATCTTAAATAATTTTTAAAATACAATTTAAAAAAAAAAAAAAAATTAGCCCTAACTATTCCACTAATACAAAATATCTTAAACACAAATCATTATTTTACGATTTTTTTTAGCATTTAGGTGTTCGACAAGTTTTTAGAAATATCGATTACTACCTCGACAACTTCCAAAAAATTGGCTGTACGGTAAGGTTCGGGCTGTTCCTTGTGGCTTGGTCAATATCGTCCTTTCCACCGTCTAATGGCTGTCCACTCCTAGCCTGATTTTGGTAGGTTCTGTCTCCTTCCCTAAATTTACGAAACCATCGACGACATGGGCTTTCGTCTATTGCATCCTTTCCATAAACTTGACAAACATTGCGACATGCTGCGGCTGCCGTAAATTTTTTATCGAACTCGTACAACAAACAATGTCTTACATGCTCCTTCTCGCATTCCATGTTACACCTCTGATATTTTTTTTGAGATGATTAACTTTGAGAGACACGATGCATTTATATGTGAGGCATCCACACGTTTGATTGGCAGACGATTTGCGTCATTACAGTGTCATGTGTGTGGGCAATTCAATTGCAAAGTTTCATATCCAAAAGCGGGTAGAACTTTTCCAGTCACCGAATATATAAAAGAAATAAAAGCTTTGCAGTCGCCTGAATTGCTTGAGTCCCTTTAATGAGCTGCTTCGATTGTTGGAGTGTTTGGCGCTGCCATTGTTGCCTCATGTGAAACAGCGCTAAGTGAACACCTTAAACTTAGTATCATTTTTCTCCTCTTCTTTCACAGAAAAAATATATTTCATTGAAGACATCAGTAACGCTTTTAATTATTTAAATAATAATTATTTAATAATATGTTTAATTTATTTAGTTATGTAATAATATGAAGCAACATACATGAACTTAAAAAATATTACGGAAATCCCATGTGAAAAATAATCTCTACCGAACAATAAACGCGCAATTTAATACATCATTTGCCTGCACATTGCTATGCGTGGCAGGGGCATATATAGGGTTTATTTCATGGGGAGGCAACTTATGAAACTTACCTGAAACAACCAAAGACAACTTCGTTTACAGAATTTCGGGAGGTAATCTTTCTCTTGAACTTGCTATTGAACCAAAAAAGAAAATACGAAAGAAAAAAGAACAAATCTACACATTTTGAGATATCTGTGAGCGGGGGAGTCTATGTAGACCTTCTGTATATTCTATGATGCGTGGTGTTCATTCGTACGTAACCCCTATCCCATTGCACGCGAAATTCGAATCTAGCATTTTGGACCTGATTTTTTTTTTGGTTGAAATCATCATAATCCCTTTCATTCCAAAATCCTGAAGATGCCTGTGATAGAGTTTTTAATTTATTTATTTAATTTATTTATACACACTATTTGGTTTAGGCGCTAGACTGCGGTGGTGGTCGGAGATGTTTTTCCACAGTTGTTTCTCCTCCAGACGGGCCTTAGGGTTCACCCAACCGTCTCTGAAATGGATACCGAGTTTCTTACTCAGGGGTTAAACGCGGGCGAGCGTCGGATTGACCATCCGACCTTCAGTAGTCTCTTTGGTCGAGAATCACTGGGAGGCGAAACCACTCGCGCACTCAGTTACGGTGCATTTAACTTAACACACACTATTTACTACTACTTCATTCGCACATTTATTGTAAGTCTTAAGCCCTTTGCACATGGATCCGAAAATCGGACGGCGGATCTAAAAATCGGACGTATTCTATTTTACTTAAGGGTTTCCTTAAGACGAAGATTCATTTCGGAGAATTCACTGTATTTCAAACAACGGCTTCTGTGTCTTTGTACTTTTCTTCTTAAAATCAAAGTAGCGTTTAGGTTTCTTTAAGACGAATATTCATTTCGGAGAATTAAAATAAATGAAAATAATATTAAAATAAAATGACTGTCCACTTAAGAAACCCCTTAAGTGAAATAGAATACGTCCGATTTTCGGATCCATGTGCAATGAGTTTAACGCTTTAGGTATTTAGTGGTATGAAGCAAAATACATGAATATATCAAATAAATTTAATTATTTAAAATTATAGGGGAAATCTCATATGAATGGGAGAGTGGTGTCCCACCACATCCTACCAATCACACCAAGGGGGAGGGGGGGTCAAAATTAAAAAAAAAAAAAACACTTTACTTAATTAATAGACGCCCTCTTGGATGAAACTCATGATGCGTTCTCCATTTTAAAATAACAACTTTTTTTTTTTCCTTTATCAGCAAACAGGTTGATTGCGGATGTGTTACAGGAATTCCAGACCCTTGGCGGATTTTAGGGATTTTTTTCCAAGCTAAATTCTCCTCCAGATTGGATCCTAGGGCCCACCCAGCCTCTATAGAATTGAATCCGGGTTTATAGGCGGACGAGCGTTGGGCTGACCACCGGATTTCACTTGGGTCCTCAGTCAATGAAACGTTGGGAGCCTTACCTCCAGTGACCCATGACCCAGCATTTGCTTTGGTGGGAAACATCTACCTGGGATACTTTTATCTACCGAACAATAAACGCCCAATTTAATACATCATTTGCCTGCACATTGCTATACATGGTAGGGGCATATACAGGATTTTATTTCATGGGGAGGCAACTTAGGGAACTGATCTGAAACAACGAAAGACAACTTCGGTTTCGGAATTTCGGGAGGGGATTCTTTCTATTAAACTTGCTTATTGAACCAATAAAGCAAATACGAAAAAAAAACCAAGATAATTAATGCTTTTAGACAGTATCAAAAGCAAAGCGGTCCCATAATATGCACAATTTTATAAACAAACGTAGAGGAACCTATCCAGCGGTTACAATGAACATAATAGACCCTTACAGCAAAACGGAAGTTGGGTGGTCAAAAGTGATCGCTTCCGATGAAGAGGAAAACGGCGATAGACGTTCCCCCAATATCGACCCTTCTGAACACATTGATGGTGGTCACGTTTTTGCCTGACAAACGATTGCTGAGATATGATAAAAGAAAAATGTATTAATACCTAAAAGAAAATAAGAAACGTGTAGTAAATCATTATTTATTTATAAGAAATAAATAAATATAATTATTATTTTAGAAAGGCTTTTATTGTAATTAAAGTAAGTGGAACAATTAATATTTAAATATTAGAATATAATTATGACTTCCGAGACTTATTGCATAAAAGAGAGGAGCTAGCCTCAATCTGTGGTCTATCGTCTGTCGTCTACCGGTCATCCGTCGTTATCATCTTTGGTTCGAGAGTTTCCTCGTTAGCATTAACTTAGGACTTCGCAGTATTAATCAGTTTGTAGTAACGTTGCGAGCTAAGAGAGGTCGTACCTATCGACTTGCGTAGGAGTGACGTAGGATTCGTCAGCGAGCAGCGGACGTCATTACTTCGTTGGCACGGACTGCAGCGGAAGGTTTGAAATGGTCTGGCGGTGGATTCGTCGAGACGAGAAAATTTGGCTTACCTCGAGCAGCGCAGAATTATTGCAACGCATGCAAATTACTGTGAGTAATGAACTTTATTTATGCGTTATCCATTGAGGGATATGGAAAGAAGAATTCAACTTACCTAGATACCAAGCTGAGAAATTAGTGAATAATATCACATGTTCGCGAGAAATAGTGGAACTGTGAAAGGGAATTTATTATTAGCGGCAAGTTAATTATATTGGCAGAACTGAATGTAGCTGTGAATGAATATTTAGACATATTAGTGAAGCGATAAAAGTTAATGGAACTGAATCGCGAGGATTAGGCAAATGAGGAAATTTGTTTATAATAAGAAGGCTCGGATTGTAGTGAACAATTAGTAATTATTATAAGAGATAATTTATAGGAGATTATAATTATCTAACGAAGACAAATTAAAGATAATTTGGAAAGGAACTTTAAATTATTGTAACTGAAGAAATCAGTGACGTCATGATGTGTGACGTAAGCAAATTTAATAACTAAAGGAAAACAATCACATAGATTCACACGGGTGAAAAGTCATAGCATTAAAGTGAATGATATTCACATACGGGAAAAGCCAGTCGTGTAGATTCACATAGGTGAAAAGTCACATAAGTGCAGTTAGCATTATTACAAGTGAAATAGGAAACATTATTGAGTTAAGTCATACAAGTTTAAATGTGGGCCATTATAAAGTGCAATACGGAAAATAGTGATTGCGAACACTTGTGGAACTGTTTCCTGAACTTGAAAGAACTATTATCAATATGAACTATTATTATAATGCGATGATTTCTATATATGAAATCTTAGCATTTGTTAGTCCTGCTCTGCTAAACCAGTAAATGGGATTTTGTATAAGTTTAAGCTATTTATAATCATTTTCAATTTCAGACAAATTGATTAACCACTATCAATTGGTTGATTAATTTAATCGTAAATAATTTAAGCTTAACTATATCAATTGTGGAAGTTTACTTCCTACATTTATTCCATTAAAATCCCACAAAACGCACATAACTA
>JAFIDM010124633.1:0-16207 GCA_023159025.1 Thereuonema tuberculata | reverse complement strand
AAGTCGAGCCAATTGCGGGGAAGATTGTGAGACACCGTACTCAGACGAGAAGGCTTCGAAGAAGTTAATCAAAACCATAGAAGCCACCAGGACCGGCCCGAACGTAGAAGCCACCAGGACCGGCCCGAACATAGAAGCCACCAGGACCGGCCCAAACCTAGAGGTCACCAGTCCCGAGGGATCCTTCAGTTCGAAGTTTCTGAGTTTTATTGATAAAATATTTTCTTTATTTGAATAAATTCTCTGATTTGTTTTATAATCACTCTTGTCGTAATCTGTTCCCCAGCGTCTCCGAACTAGACCCAAAGTTCGGTAGCAATATTCTTCTTGCGAAAATAACTGCTCTAGATCTTATTTCAATCCTAAAATCAAAATGGCTCCTGTCTATCCAAGTCTACACGATTTTGGATTCGTGAGTTGATTATTCCAAGAAGAATCTTTAATTAGAGTCAATGTTAAAGCCAACGCACATGAATACTTCTTAAAAACTTTTAATACAAATTAAAATATTACAACGGACTAGGTTCTTCCCCTCGAGGGGATTTCCTCAGCGATAATACAAAAATACAATGTCTGGCTATATCGCAGAAACTCCTTCCATCATCACTTCGTTGGAGGTCATGTGATATGTAAATCACATCCATGCGGCTGCTCTCATCTCCATCTGGCGATTCTCCTTGGAAACATCTATCGTAATAAATGCACGTGTCTTGCCCCAAGGAAACCACAATCAAGGATTCAGCTTTATCATACTCAGAGGCCCAAACACTGTAGGAATAGGATATTTTCAGGATCCAACGCCCTGAATTTGGCATTGTTGTCATTGTTTTTACTCCACCTAAAAATTCCGAACGAAAGGTCGGATCGACAAACGGTCTTCACCATCGTGTTCAGAGGCACAAACAACATAGGAATAGGGTATTTTTAGAGGCCAAATTATTATGTGGTATTGATTTCATTGGTTTCCTGTATTAGCTTAAACGTTAGAAATTCAACCATCTCATTTCAGTTATTAGCTATAGCTTGATTAAGGTTTCGGATTCATATACTGTCGGTTCGAATCCGTATATCTTCTTTTTTTTTTTATTTCTTTTGGTTTTTTGATTTCGCAATGTTGCGTAGTTTATTATTTATTTTTCGCTTTCTTATTTTTCTAATGTTTTTTATTTTTTTTCCTAACTTCTTTTTAATGTACTTCCTTTTTTTTATTATTATTTTTAATTTTTTTTATATTATTACGGGTCGCCCTTAAATTTATGCTTTAGCACAAAATTATATTCCTTTGTTTTCATTGTGTTTTCTTGTTTAGATTTGTGTAGGTTCCATTTTTCTTCCTCTTTTATCTTATTTATTATCCATCTTAAAATATAGGCTCATTTATTTTCTCAAAAAATCTCCTGAAATTAACTGATTTCTACAATTTTTTTTTTCAATTTACTATATGACCACGACATTTTGGTCTCCCCCTTCTTAAAACTAAAAGTATGATCCTTCTTAAAATTAATGCCCCTGTGTAGCGTGTTTTAATCCATACTAGGCAATGAAATGCTGGAAGTTTCCAAAGGATGGTTTATTAAAGCCAACTATAAATCGAGGGCTCTATGACATAAAGGCCTAAGTGACATTTTTGTAAAAATTGAGTTACATGTCTTAAGTGAAATCCGAGAACCATATCTTTCATATGAAAAAGAGACCTAACTGAAAATTTCATTGCAACTGGTAGAATTCTGCTTCCATAAAAAGCTACTTCCATAGAACTGCAAGGCAATACAAACATAAAACCCTTAGTAACTCGGAATGGAGATTTTGTCACTTAGGCCTTTATGTCATAGAGCCCTCGATATAATACCAACTGTATATAAGCTTTAAAGTTTAAAATTCTATAATTGGCCTATTAATTTACATTAATTGCTTGTTTGTTTTTTTTTCCAAAATCTGACAAACGCAGAAAATTGACCCTCACTTAATCTTTTGTTTCTAAAGCATCTGCTATTGACGTGTCATTTATTGATTATCAACATATAATCAGCTCTTCTAAAGAAGTAACAATATTTATCGTGTACAATGATTGTCTCTGTCACATGAAGTAATAGCGAAGTCATTAGAGCAATCAATATTTATTATTCGAAATACCCTGGGGTCGAGTTGCTACAAGCTCTACATTTGTTTCGTAGTTCAGAGGTGAGAATAAACCAGCGGCACCGTCCACACCTGTTTACAATGGAGAGTTTAATGTTGACAAATCAACCCCCCCCCCCTAACTCAATCGATCGGTGAACAAGCACTTGGGAACTTTATAATCAATTCGGTTTAGGAGAAAGCAATATTTATTATTTCTGTACTGTAACATTAGGTTGATAACTCGCCAGAAAATATTATTAATTAAAGAAAGTACTAACAATTAAAGAAAGCTTGCTAAAATCTTATATTATAAAAGCGTTATTCTGTCTGTCATTGTCGTAAGACTTAACGTTTTTCCAATTTTGTGACCAAAGTATAAGAGATAGATTGGTCATGCAAATGGATAAAACATAGATCTTTTTAAGACAAACAAAATGCTTCAAAAATCTTTCGAAAACATTTTTTGGTTTCCAAGATGTCGCCTTTTAAATGGTCAAATTTTGACTTTTTCTCAATTTAAATGAAAAGTATAAAAGTTGGAAGAGAATGTTATATTGAGAAAATGTTGGTATTTGAAAGTTCTATCGAACGATATATTACTCATTCACAAACGTTACTGCGTTTGCGAGATACATGCAAAAATGTGATTTTTGGTGTGTGGCGCCAACCCGCAATACATCTGAGTTATCCGGAGAAGCCACAACGGGCTGGGAAGTCGTATATTCTCCGACGATCTCAACATTAATTTGCTAGCTAAATAAAGTTTATCTGTTTAATGCTGTATATGCAAGGGTTCCGGAGCGAAGCGACGGTACCCGATTATTACATATGCGATATTATATTAAACAATATTTATAAATTATTCCTAAATATATTTAATTACACGTTTAAAGTGCGGAAATTAATTTACATTACAATAAGAAACATACACGCACAAGAAAAAGGAACATTTTTTGTCGTTAAATGTATTCTTTTTATAATTTAATCCTTCACAGGCTAAGCAATTGTTAGTGGGGATTAAATTTCTGCCCCTTTTTAATTCTTATTTTATTTTGTTGGGCCATTTTCTTGTTGATTTTTGTTTCTTGTATATGTTTCTTGGGATCACCGACTGTAAGACACTGGGCGAATCCAGCTGATGAAGGCTAGGAAGCCTGAAACAGCTCTTCTGGATTCCCGGTATCGAAATTCCGAAAAACCGATCAGTGATTCCTTTTCCTTGTGCGTGTATGTTTCTTATTGTAATGTATATTCCTAAATGTATTCGTTAAAAATTTGCTGTTAATCTTTGTTAATTGTTTAAATTATAACTTCTCTTCATTGTTTTTAAATGAAGATAATTTTATTGTCTCTTCATTGACGGCATCATTTGTAATAATGAAATATCAACTTTTTTTGTTTATTTGTTTCAATAAAGATATTAGATACTATATTTTAACTTTATCGTTTAATTCTAAGTTCTAATATTATAATGAGTTTTATTAACTGTATATTCTCATTTATATGTTTGTAATCGTATTATTTATTCATAGTATCTTCTTAGTTATCTTACATTTATAATTGTATTTAGCCTTAATCAGCATTTATTTTATTATCAATTGTGTATTCTAATTTTTACTGTTTTTTTTTTAATTCCATTATTTTATATAAATTTCCCGTTGACCGTGCTGTTTATCCCTGATTCGTTCTTATTTAAAAAGACAGTTAAAAGTCACTTAAATCCCCCAATCAATTTGTAAAGCACGGCAACCAATCACAGCCTTGTAAAGAGTCTATTTAAACCCCTGCATCATGTAAATAAAGGAGTTCTTGCCAGTTCTAAGTATTAGTCGATTTCAGTCTACTTTTACCGAACCAGAGGCCGCAAACGTTCACCACAAATATGAATAAAATAATGAAATTAAATAACAAACAGTTAAAATTAGAATAATAATAAATAAATGCTGATAAAGATATTGCAATTGTAAACAGTAAGATAACTTAGAACACAAACGGACAGACAAAGCGGGAATATAAGTCTTCTGATACAAGTATCAGAAGACTAAAATTAATAATAAATGTAGAATAAACTTATAATTTTTTTTTAAATTTCTAAAAAAATTGCTTACGACTATATATTGATTTACTATTATGTAACAAAAGATTTCATAATAGGCCTTCACTTTTTTTATCGAAATTACTTTTCCTAATTTAATGTAAAACGAAAAAAATTAACGTTTCAAGACATAGACACTTTACAGCTTGAAAACAAGCAATATCTCAAATAAATACACTTTTAAATATTTGAAAATAATTTGAAACATTTTTGCAGCAAATACAGAAGGAAGCAAATACAGTTTTTATATTAAGTCTCTGAAACAGTCTCTGTGATCTGATGAATGAGAAAGAGGATATTTCCTGCATTTCAAAGAGTTCAGATGAAGCTGTCCAATCTAATTATCCATAAGTGATAGATAACCGTAACGATACCATTGCGATACTCCCAAGTCTGTTATCAACTACTGTCAGATATGGAAATTATGGTGAAGGATGGAGCCTATCTGGCGGAAGCTGATGAATAAACTTCCGGAACTGGTCCAGTCACAAGTCACAGAAGTAATGAATGATGTTGGTTGAGCACGAGATCGTCACCAAAAAAAATAATGTTTCCAAATTTTGAAATTGGAGCATTCATATAACAATATTTCGATGTAACAATAATTTACAAACGAAAAATTTAACGTGCCAGAAATTAATATAAAGCTTAAAGAAATGAGGCAGAAATAAAAAAAAAAGTTCTAAGCTTTCATCGGTGAGAGTCCGGGACGGCCGTTTCATCCTTTTTGGGGACTCATCAGCCAAACCCACTCCCACCAGATGAAATGTTGATTCAGCCTCGGTTCTTTAAATTCAAATTCCTTTGTATCTGCGAAACTGTCTTTTTTAAATGTGTTTTCTTTTGGAGAGAGGCCATAGCCGAGTGCGGGAGTAAACCTTTATCACATTTGCATTATCTGAATATTTCATGTGGTGAATGGGTTTGGCTGATGAGTCCTTAAAAAAGACGAAACGTTCCGTCTCAAACTCTCCCCGATGAAAGCTCAGTTTTTTTTTTATTATTACTTCTGTTTTATTTCTCTATGCTTTATAAACAGTAATTTATATTGAATACTTATTCGGTACAATGGTTTTGAGTTCATGGTGTCCAATTATGCTTATTGCTTCTATACGAATTTAAAACAATGTAAAGGTTTGTTTTATTTATTTAATTTGTACAAAAAGAAAATAACAGAATTATAGTACAAATTGCAGTACAAAAACCTGTTACGTTTTTAATCTCATAGTTAATATTTGAAAGTGAGGTTCATCCAATAATCAAGTTTTATATTGAAATGTTTTCCAAGAGAATCGGTGTCGATAAAATTAGCTCGAAAAGACAACAAAAACAGTCCCATGAAAAACAATGGAAATCAAATAAAGCATTTCTATCTTATTTCTGTTATAAGTTCATTTGTCTTAAGTAATGATTATTAAATTCTTTTAGCTAATATATTGTATAACATGATTAAATTTTATCCGATTTAAACAATGTAAGTAATAATGCGATTTTTGTTCTTCTTTTTTTAGAATACATTTACAATACATTCAACAGAAATGATAACTTCTACAAAAAATGAAGGTTTATCGTTTTTATTATTTTTCATAACTTAAAAAAAAGAAAGAAAAATGACAAAATAATAAGATATAATATTATAAGGAAAATAAGTTTTCGAACTTCTAGTCAGTTAGATTGAAACAATTTTTGAGAAACAAGGTTTCTCGTTTTTATTATTTTTCCTAATTTTGAGACTTTACGTTTTTCCAATTTTGTGACCAAACTATAAGAGATAGATTGGTCATGTAAATGGATAAAATGTAGATCTTTTTAAGACAAACAAACTGCTACAAAAATTTTTCTAAAGAAATTTTTGGTTTCCAAGATGTCGCCTTTTAAAGGGTCAAATTTTGACTTTTTCTCAATTTAAACAAAAAGTGTAAAAGATGGAAGAGAACATTATATTGAGAAAATGTTGGTATTTGAAAGTTCTATCGAACGATGTAACACTTATTCAAAAACCCTTCAGCGTTTGCAAGATACATGCAAAAATGTGAATTTTTGGTGTGTGACGCCGACCCGCAACACATCTGAGTTATCCGGAGAAGCCACAACGGGCTGAAAGTCGTACATTACGACTCCGACGATCGCAACATTAATTTGCTAAATAAACAAATAAATGAAGTGTTTTTTTAATGCTAAATATGCAAGAGTTCCGGAACGAAGCGACGGTACCCGGCTATTATTATTATTTATTATGAAAACATATATTATAAAAAAGGTTATTCTGTCTGTCATTTTATAAGCAAAATGTTAAATTACAAATTACTAAAACGTCGGAGCAAGGAAATCTTTTGGAAAATGATTCAAGAATTTTCACAAAACACGTTATTTATTATGAAGTTTTGTAATAAAACCTAATATGTTTCGTTATTAAAACTGTGTTTGTGTTATCAAACACAAAATATTAACATTTTAGGTATATATAAACCAACGAAGCACAAAGAAACGTAAATTTACTGAAGAATTAGATAATCTATTCATAAAAAGTGACAATATATTAAACAACTGTCCAACTGTACTAATTGGCGACGTAAATATAGATATTTTCA
The DNA here is from genome assembly GCA_023159025.1 of Thereuonema tuberculata. Classification (NCBI taxonomy): domain Eukaryota; kingdom Metazoa; phylum Arthropoda; class Chilopoda; order Scutigeromorpha; family Scutigeridae; genus Thereuonema; species Thereuonema tuberculata. The sequence continues at coordinate 9,400 of JAFIDM010124633.1, read as the reverse complement.
AAATGAATAAAAACAAAGCAGTACAGAAAAGCTAAAACTTATGTGCAATAATGGTTTCAAAAATTGTCTTTACGGAACAACAAGAAACAACTGTACAATTCACGAAAATACGAAAACAAATATAGATCATATTTTCATAAATAAGCATGGTATCGAAACACCAGGAATAATATGTAAAGAACGAATCTCGGATAATAATAGTTGAAAAGGAGAAAATAACAGGTCCAAATATAATCTATAAAGAACTGATCAATGAGGTTAACAAAACAAAATTCATGAAAATCTACCTAGATAAAAAGAAAATTCGACTCTCTCACTGACTGACTCATCAACGCCCACCCCAAACCCTTGGACCTAGAAAGCTGAAATTTTGCACAGAGGTTCCCTTTATGATGTCGACAAGGAATAAGGCCGGATTTTTCGAAATTACCACGGGGTAGGGAATAATCTGGCAAACTGATCATGAAGTGTGCGACGGCAACCCCAGGTGTGGTGCGCCAACCCGGAATACACCTGAGTTAAGCGGAGAAGGCCACAACGGGCTGGGAAGTCGTATATTCTCCGATCTCAATATTTATTTGTTAAATAAATAAAGTTCTTTTTTAATGCTATATGCAAGGGTTCCGGAGCGAAGCGACGGTACCCGGCTATTAAGATGTAACACTGTAAAGAAAATAGGTTTTCGAACTTCTTGTCAGTTAGATTGAAACAATTTTAGTGAGAAAATTGATTGGTTTATATATATTTTAGATGAATAGTACTCATATTAACGTAAATATTGTAATTAGTAATATTAGTCGACTTTAGTCCAGATTATTATGGACTGTTTTTAGGTAGTTTCCAATGGCACGGGCTTTTTTTTTCTCATATTTTTAGGTCGTGGTTTTCACCACGAAGAAGGTGTAGCATGGATCGTTTACAGCAACACAGCATCACTTACTTTAGATGCTCAAGCAGTGAAGAAAAATCTTCAAAAAACCTCAGAGAATGGAGCAATTAGACAAAAGTGCTTTTGAAAACCGAAACCGAAAAATAATTTCCCAGCAACTTTTCATTATTGCGCTTTACAATTAACATCAATTATCACATTGAACTTTCAACTATTCTCTTAATTTTGATGCGATTTTAAAACTTAGAGTTTTTAGATGGTTAAATTGTGCTTCTTTAAAGACATTAATCATCTCTATATCCTACACTTTTTCGAATATTTTACTATTCAGAGCGTATTCTTTTCTTTGCTTTAAGTAATTTCATGTAATTCAAGTAAATAATTGTTATTTATACATAACTAATTAACTAACAATTATTATTTATACATAGCTAATTAAATAATAATATCTTTGTGTATCTTCTATCTGTATATCTACACACATATATCTACAAAGCGGAAAAACGATATTTGTTTGTTAGTTTTTCTTTCTCTCCCATTAACCGCCAACACCGGGTCTTTGGATAGTATTAATTAAACGCAATTGTTACGATTATTTAATGATGTCTCAATGTTATTGTTAGCAACTTAAGAATAATCTGTGGAAATGTGAGATTAATTATTGTCTTTATTATTTTATTTTTTATTTATTTTAGTAATCAAAATACAAAATACAAGTTACTGCATCTGAACACAGGACAAATAACCTATGAAGAAATATAAATAAATGAGAATAAAACAAGTTTTACAATACTATAAACATTTAGAAAGAAGTAGTAAGATCTGAAAAAGTGACTGGCAGGAGAAAAGTAAAAAAAGAAGAAAGAAACGGAAAGACAGAGGAAAGTAAAAAGAAAAAAAATATATAATTGTTAATTAATAAGCGCCAGGGTCACATTAAAAAAAATCCAGATTACGACACTGATGTTATATTCATTAGAATTCTGATTAAAAGGAAGTTTCTTTAAGGATTTTAGTGAAGAGATGGATGTAAAAAATTTATCTGTTTGTCTCAGATCAACGAATTCTTGCCGTTTTTGATTAATTTATTTAGACACTATCAAGTTAAAATAATGTATATGAATTTTGAAATCCCCTAATTCACAATAACAGTTGAAAGCAGGATTTTAGCTGTCGTTTCCTATAAATATCATAATCTGAATGATCTTAAAGTTAGTTAAACTTCGGCTTTAATTTCGTATTTGATTCACGACAAATCCCTTTCGGCTTCATGAGGCTTCTGCAAAAAAAAACTTTATTAAAAATTTAAACACAAAGAAACCATTAACAGTAAATTTGTATTTACATTTTAAGAAGAATTTGTCGATAATTTCCAACTAAATCACAAAATTTTAATACTGAATTAAACATCATTACTCGGATGAGAAACTCAAAGCAAATCATTACTTTCCCAAAATAAATCAATAGATTTCGATTGGAAACAATCATTTCTATTATAATTCATTACCTGAGAAACCAGGTGTTTCATTAATTTATGAACTGATTTCAACGCTGCTGTTCCAATAAACTGAATGAAATCAAATTTGAATTAATTGAAATTGCTTTTGATTTACTTAAAGGGTATTTACAATGTACTTGTGGCCTTTAGGGCTGATAGCTAATAAGCACCGAGAGCTGGAGGAAACCTGTTCAAACACCGGAGGCGTCGGGGTTTTTTTTTCCTAGGTTATGTCTCTCCAACGCGTCCTGAGGTTCACTAGCCTCTACAACCCAGGGAACTGAAGTTAAAGGTTCATCATCCAATCCTAACTAATCCCGACGGTCATAGAAATGTCTGACCCTTAATCTGTGACGCCTCATGATCCACAAAACGGCGTGGTCTTGCGGTCTAGGCCAGTGTGCCGGTACCCGGGTTCAAATCCCGGTCGAGAGAATGGTGTTTCAATTTTCTTTCCTGTGCTGTCAGCCTCTTCTTCACTTTCTCATTCCGTAATGGCGTCCTGGAGAAGGCAATGGGAATCCACTCCAGTATCTGTTCCCTTGTATAGCTATGGCTTCTCCTAGGGGTCGCCCTTCGGGGATCACTAGGGATCCGTAGATTTGAACCTATCTACGGATTGACCTACCATGGTATGGTACGTTTTTAGTCTTTCATGAACTTTTTGTTTATTTTGTTGATAACTTTATTATCCACTGTCCTATATTATACATGTATTGCTGTAGTTTTTACTGTTTATTAACATAAAATTAGTAAAACAGCATTTTTAAAATTAGAAACTTAAAAAACTTTTGGGATTTTCTGTCTTTTTTAAACAAAAGTGAGAGGGAGAATTTTAAATGTAACTCATTTCTAAACTCACTCCTCCCTTAGACACAAAGTTTCATTTCGATTTCCACCCACGTTTTGAGATTTGTAGATACAACGTTTCTATAATAAAAAATTCCAAAGTTCATTTTTTTTGCAGTTGTAATAATCCTTCTTCATTTAAGGCAGGTCGCAAACTGTCTCAGATCAGCTAAGATCAGATCAGAACATCAGCTCAGATCAGGTAATTTCCTACACACTACATCCGCTCCGCTCAGAACAGAATGCCAGTCAAACATAATTTACATTTGAATTTAAAGGTTTTATTCTGTTCAATCACTTGTAAAATATTTAATGACTCAATAAAAATGATTTTAATTACCACTTTCATTCAAATTTGTTGAAATTTCCTTTCAAATTGTTTCATTCAATGAAATATTACAGTAATCTTTGTTACTAAGGTCGAAGAGTACTAGATACTGTTCAACCGTTAAAACTCTTCCGAATTAGTTTCCAATACTAAGAATTATTGGGAATCGCTTCTAATATAAAAGAAACATTATTTTACTTTGATTTTTAGTTTTATGATTCATTGAATGGATAATATTTTTATAAGAAAATGATGAAAGGTTCTCCAAATTAAAAAATATGTTTCTCAATAAAGCTTTCAACGAAGCTGAAGGTTTGGTTCCTGTGATTTATAGTTTGGTTTAGTTAACTATTAATGAAATGAATATTTAATGCTTTTAAGCGTTTGGATCAGAATCTACTATACATTGATTTATCAATTACAGTCGTGGCGTTGAGGTCTAGACCGTGGTTTTCCTTGAAGTAGCAATATCGGAGTCTGGATTCGAATTTTGGCGCAGACTATAGATGTTTCATTCTGTCTTTCTTCAGTGTTTCGTCCATTTCTGTGGATGTAAAGGTAGTTCGCCTTCCCTGTGGTGCACCCTGGGTTACACTAAAGAACTAGCAATTCCAACAGCCAGACAATCGTCTCAATCTCCTGGCTAATGAATGCCGTACATTAAATAAATAAATAAATAAATAAATAAATAAATCATTGAATCGGCATCTAAGAATATTTTTACTTATGTTTTGTTGCTATTTCTTGGTTACCAACTTAAAAGATATAGCTGGTACAGCAAATACAGAACAATTTCATTATGGAAAAAGACATGATAAGTTGTTCGAAAGAAAAAAACAAAAAAGAAACAGTTATTAATTCTTTTCCGTTGATGGCTTTTATTCTCAGAATATTTACTTACATTAATAAGGAGCGGAAGTATCCGAGCTTTGCTTGGTAAAATAAAACCAAAATAAAGTATGAGTACTGTACACGGTGGCCGGAAAGTTCCCGTAACGCCTATTATGTTAATTATACTTAGATTATGAGGCTTTTCAGTATATAGTAAGGGATCTGCATATCACTTGATCTGTATGGGAAAGTTTGACTCTTGATAGGGTGCATCCAGTACACATACGAAACTACTCTTTCTTCCAAGAAATCGTTTCCCGTAGTTTCTTTACTTGAAATCTTAAAAGTTTGTAATTCCTTAAAGATTTGTCTTTTAAGTTCAAATGCTAACAGAAAACAAGTTATCATCGTCGCATTTCTCATCATAGAAAGTGCGTCTGGACTCAACAAGAGATAAATTGATCTGTTTACATCTGGATTATGTTTTAGTCTCAATCTAAATGTCGTTCTAATAAGAATAAAGGAGTTTTAAGAGATTCGCTATCAACAGTTGCTTACTAATAGTATTTGTAATAGCAGAGTGGCCGGGAAGTTCCCGTACCCATTAATATAGTAATAACATAACTGGGGTACGGGAACTTTCCGGCCACCCTGTAGACAAATATACGCGACATTCAACGGAAAAAGATTTAAAAAAATTTATTAAGTAAAATTATTATTATATTACATGAAAAAATAAAATTATTATTTTTAATACACGTAAAAACGAATTTATTAAGAATAAAATAAAACGCAAATAAACCTGGTACCCATGTCAATCATTTATTCCCTAAATTAGTTTTTCCGAAATCAAGACCCACCTACATCGGTTTCTCATACCCGAAAACGATAAATTTACCCCAATTCACCGAAATTATTAGGCCTGTTTTCAATGTAAATTTCACAAGATTTGCTCGCTTTGATATTAAAACTTATCTCTAAAACTTCAGCTGTCGTGAATGGATAGTTTCCAATTATCACAATTATTGTATTTTCTTGACAAGAATATTACAATTTTTGTCCCTAACAAAATACCTATTATTCAAAAATCTATAAAAATCAGAAGGGATCTTTCTTGATATAACATGTGGCTATGTCTAAAATTTTAGCATTCTAAAGCATATAGTTTTAGAGTTATCGTGACCACAGATGATTTTTGATATTTCGATTTAAAATTATATTTTATTTATTTATTCTTATCCTTCTTATATTAAGAGGGTTACAAATATTTCATCAGCCGCGTAAATATCCTGAAGACGTGATTAGATATATGAGAATCATAGAATAAATATTACCATCATTAACAGAACTTAGGAAAAGCTTCGGATTTATTGAGTTTTAGAAGAGTTTGAATATCGTTTCATGCTGACTTGAATGGAATTCTAAATGAAAAGATTTTAATGGGCAATGGATGAAACGGCTACGTTTCTCAGTTAAGTGTTACCCCCCACCCCAATACAGTACAGTGCTTCAGTTTGGTGCAGAAACGTTTTCCAGAACTTTCAAGGCAATTTCCGATACACATATCAGCAAGCTTACCCGATTAAGCATGACTCGTTGGCCGCCTTCTCATTTTTCCTCCCCTAGAGTGTAAAATTTAAGCAAATTTGATCTCAGCCCATGTCAAGAACAAGTTATGGCTAAAAGACTTCAATTTTGACGAAGCCTAAGATCGAAAACATTAATTCTCATATTGAAGTTGGTTTATTAAAATGCCCGTCACCTTTGGACTCGTCCATTCGGTTCAATCTGGGCAACGTGGTTCTCAAATTCATCGGACCAAAGACTATTCAGTGCTTAGTCCTTTGGAGTTCATGGCCCTCAACCAGTTACCAGTTATTATGGTTGTCCCAGCCGACAAAGAGGGAATTGCAGTTGTTTTGGATAATGAGAAATATAATGAAATGGGTAAAGAAAAAAAAAAACTATACTAAAGGGGTGTCCTTATTTTCGACGCAGTCTAAAGTTGCCCTCAATCACATCAGAAAAGTGGCTCGTGGCTTGTTTAAGGACGGTCACATGATATCCAAAAATATTAAAGACAGTTATTTGCTTATTCTGACCTTCAGGGTTCACAAGGATAAGGAACCCGATACCCTTTACCCCGTTCGTCCCTATTGTCAACTGCATTCGTCTGCTGTTAAGATTTTATCGATTATCATCGGTAATAAATTAAAAGCTTCAAATTTTGCTTCTTCATTCAGCATAAAAAATTATTAGAAATTTGTGAAATTTCTTTTCGTTGGACGTGAATTCTCTCTTCACAAATCTGTTTCTGTTGATTTGACTGTTAAAACATTTCCACATCTGAAAGTTAATTTTTAAGCGTATTTTTTGACTTCGAGTAATATCGATAAATCAATGCCTCTTATTCAAGCTCTGTTTGACTTACAGATACAGTAGAGCCTCGATTATCCGAGGTAATGCAGACCGAGGGTACCTCGGATAATCGAAAACTCGGATAACACGGACTCTGTCAAAAATCGAGAGGGAAACATGGTAAACTGGTGAAATGAATAAAACGTAGCCAAAGATGTGAAAAAAAAGGCATCTTCTGTATTATCAAATGAAAAACTGACTTACAAATATATGTTAAAATAAAATAAAAATACAAAATGGAAAAAAGACATACAGTACATGTTCCAGTTAAGAAAGTTATTTCTTCAAGAAGTTCATAAGTGTTTTCTGTTTAACGGAACTCACTCGCTTATTTGCCGCCGTTTCACGCAATCGTCGTAGCAGTAGAAGGTCTGTTGAAGTTGTCTCTGACTGTTGCTCTAGGTACTCGATGGCCTTTTCTATCGCTTTGCATCCTTCACTGTGGATGATTTTCTCATTCTCCATTTCAATGTCTTCACTTTCACTTTCTTCAGCCTCTACATTCACTGCCTCTACTATCATCGCATGAGTCACTCCAATTGATAGTCTGCATTGAAAAAAAAAATTTTTTTTGAGACTACCTCGGTTAACCCGGAACTCGGTTAGTCGGGGCTCGGATAACCGAGGCTCTACTGTATTTGGTTTCAAAGGGGTGTTCTATAAACAAGCCATCGGTTTGTTTAAGGGCTTGGCAGTGTCGGCCTGCATAGTCGAACTCTGTATGACGTATATTGAGGATATATCATTCTCCATCTTCGATTACGGAAAGCTCCACATACCGCTGTACTGCCGCTATGTTAATGACCTAATTCTCTATAACGATGACACTATTGGCATATTGGACATTTTTTCCGACTTTCATCCAGGCATCCAATTCAAAATAGAAAAGGAAAAAATCATTGTATTCCCTTCTTAGATGTTCTTATTTGCAGATTAGATCACAGTTTCATTACATCTGTTTACCGAAAATCAACAAATACTGGCCTTACCTTGCTTTGGAATTCCGCATGTCTTGTGTCATTCAATAATAACGTCGTCGGCATGACGATATATAGAGCATTTAGATTATCTAGCTATTTAATTGTTTTTGATGATTAATAACATTGGAGATAATTTGGCCTTAAATGGTTATCCTATTCATTTTGTTAATCAACAGATAACCAAAGCATTATGTTCTATTTATAGCTCACTTAATAAAGCCTCTCCAACTTCCACTATCTTTGTTTCAATTCCCTACCGTCCAACTATGTTTCCTACTTTAAAGAAATTTTTGTCTCGTGTTGGCGTTTCACTAACTTCATCTGTTAGGTGCAATATCGGAAATTTTGTTAATAAAACTGAACGAGCGCATGACCCCGAAAATCCTAAGGATGTTGTTTACGCTCTGCAATGTTTGAATGCTTCCTGCAGGTACATAGGAGAAACGGGACAGCCTTTTAGCAAGCGAATGTATCAGCATTCCTTAGCTAAACGTAACCGCGACTTCAATTATTTAACAGCTATGATTGTTGCGGATCAGGGACATCGTTTAAATTTTCAATGCCCAACTATTATTTTTTTGAATCTAATAGATTGCCTAGGAAATGCAAGGAATCGTTCTTCATACTTATGGATCCGTTATGCCATAATGATATTCTTTCGGTCAAAACTGTTTCTGATTATGGTTTTCGTAAAAGGTTACTTTAACTCCCCCCCCCCTCCCCCAGGTTTCTTACTTTCGTAAAAGTTAGTTTAACCCCAGTTCTTGTTTCTCAACAATTCCTGTTATCTCTGCACTGGGTTGGTTGGACTGTATTTTTGAGTTTTTTTTTGGGCTTAACATGCTTGGTTCCTCCTTTAATAATGGTCCAGCCTCATTTGCAATTCTGGCTGTTGCTCCCTTGTGAAGAAGGAAGCGTTCCATTGGCTTGTGTTTTGCATATTATCTCCTCTCGTCTCCCTTACATTTTATTTGTGAAAGGCCCGTAGAGCAGCCGAAACGTCATTTTATCTTAGATTTTTAACCATATTTGTTTGTTGTTAAAGTTATTTTATGTTATTTTTAGTGACTTTTTTAATCTAACTTAAGTTTTATTTTTTTTTTTTCTATTTGAGTCTTTATGGAGAAATTAGCGTCATAAGAAAAGGATAATTCCCATAGAAAAGCATAGAACATAAACAATGATTTTAACTGAAGTCTTCAACAATGAATGTTAATATTTTATCTTTTCCATTCACTTATGATTTGATCTAATAAAATTAATCCAATTCAGACAACTTCAAGTTATTTTAATAAAAAGTTTCCTACCATATAGCACTATCCTTGGTTAAAAGATGAGACATAAAATGATGTGAATGGGATGAACGATAAAAATATGTGAAATTACATTAAAAAAGCAGACGATTACACTTGTTTTTTATTTTCTACACCAGAGGGAGGTCCGACGCCCTACCCATATCCCATTGCCATTTCATTTGACGACTCCTGCAGGAGAGACACATTTTTTATTCATGAGTAACTTGAAAACGAACCCCATACGAAGGGGGCTCGAATACGTACGTTTTTTAATGTAATTTCACATATTTTTATCGTTCATCCCATTCACAT
>JAFIDM010124599.1:303725-335028 GCA_023159025.1 Thereuonema tuberculata | reverse complement strand
GGCAAAAGTGTTAATGGCTTTAATTTTATTTCTGGCATTGAGTTGTGTTTTGAGGATGTTGTGAACGCGAGCACAGTATGTTTTCTTGAGTGCGTTTCTGATGTTTGCGTTGTCAATGACGCGCGCTTGCTGGAATCCCAGGTACCTATAGGTCTCTCCCTCTTCCATGGATTGGATGGTTAACCCATGGTCCAGTTCAAAACCCTCCAAATTCGTAGTCTTCCAGCGTGATATATGTAGCTTGCGGCATTTGTTGATTCCAAATTCCATCCCAATGTCTTTGGTGAACTGTGTTGTGACTTGTAGTAAATTAGTAAGTTGTGCACTGTTTGTGGCGTAGAGTTTAATATCATCTATATAGAGTAAGTGTGTGATTTTGTATGGTGTCAGAGTGCCTGAGGTAAGCTTATAGCCGTGTTTTGTGTTGTCTAGCATGTGGCTTAATGGATTCTAAGCGAGGCAGAACCAAAGAGGACTCAAGGAATCTCCCTGGAAAATACCTCTCCTTATGGGAATGGGGACTGTAGTGATGGAGGTGTTGGAGGTGCGTAGGTGTAGTGTTGTGTTCCAACTCTTCATCATGGCATCCAAGAATGCCGTGATCTTCGGGTGTACTTTGTAGAGTTGAAGAGGGTGCAAAAGCCAGGAATGGGGGACTGAGTCAAATGCCTTCTTGTAGTCGATGTACGCGATGTGTAAGTTCCTATTCTTCGCTCGCGCCTGGCGCAGGATTACAGAGTCAATAAGGAGTTGCACCTTACAACCCTGGGAATTCCTGCGACAGCCCTTCTGCTGTTCGGAAAGAATGTTATGTGTCTCGATGTATATGTAAATTTTGTCTGTAAGGCAGGAGGTGAGGAGTTTGTAAAGTGTGGGGAGGCAAGTGATTGGACGGTAATTTGCAGGGTTTGCTGTTTCAGTGTTCTTGCTCTGTAGGTAAGTGACACCTTGTGTGAGGAAAAGAGGCATATGTTCTGGGTGTTGGATTATGTCAGTGAGTGCAACAGCTAGCTTCCCATGCAGGGACGTGAACCTCTTGATCCAGAAGTTCTGAAGGCCGTCTGCACCAGGAGCCTTCCAGTTGTGTGCATGTTTTAGTGCTGTCTGTATATCTGCGAGAGTAATATCATGGAAGGGCATGAAGGGTAAGTGTTCCGCGAGTTGTTCTTCATCTGTGATCCATGGTGCTTTGTCATTGTGGGGGATGGGGTTGGACCACAGAGACGACCAGTATTCATGTAATGCCTCGCTGGTGGGTGTGTTTGTGTTGGGTGCAGTGGAGGGAGATGAAAGGGATATGTAGAATTTTTTCTTATTGTATTGGAAAGTATTGTTCTGTTGTTTGCGTAGAGTGCATTGTTTGTATCTTTGTAATCTTTTTGCAAGTGCACTGAGTTTTTGTTTTAGTATGTCGAGATGTTCCTGAACCTGGTATTATTGTTATTATATCGAAAAAAGTTTCAAACCATAGGTTTCCCCAGCTAAGACAATATGGCGGGTCAAGGACGAAAGCACATATTGCCAAGTGTATAAAAAAAAAAAAAAAAAAGATTGGAAGAGTAGTTAGGGATGTGTGCTTGTGTCCATAAATTTCCGAACTATGCGTGTTGTGTTAAGTACCACAGCCTTCTGGAGTTGTGCATAAATGTTTTTATGAAGTCCTAGTGTGCTGAGGCTGTGATGCAATGTGTGAGGCACCAGACCAGTAGCGGACAGGATGATGGGTATAACTCGTACTCGGTCCTGCCTCCACTGCTTCTGGAGCTCATGTGCTAGGTCTGTGTATTTACTTATCTTGTCAGCGTGAGTTTTCTGCATGTTCTAGCTGATGGGAACTGCAATATCAATGAGATAGGTCTGTTTGTTGACCTTATCAACAAGTGTAATGTAAGGTCTGTTGTGATGTATAGTTTTGTCTGTGTGAATGGGACGGTCCCAGTACAGCTTATGTGAGGGTGACTCTAGTACGCTTTGTGGTGTGTACTTGTAGTATGGGACCGTGTTCTTAATAAGTGAGTGTTTGTGTGCTAGCTGTTGATGAACGATCGACGCTACCTGATTGTGTCGGTGGAGGTAGTCTGTTTGGGACAGAAGGGGACAGCCTGATATTACGTGGTCGATCGTCTCATGCGTAGTGTGGCATTTCCTGCATTTGTCGTCATGTGTGTTTGCATCGTGTAGAATGTGTTTCTTGTAGTTGCGTGTGACTTGGTCCTGTATTGCGATCATGAACCCTTCGGTCTCCCCAAACAGCTCACCACTCGTCAGCCATCTGTTCGACGCTTCCATGTCGACATGAGGCTGGCTGAGTTCGTGATGATGTCTGCCATGGAGTTCCTTACGAGCCCATGATTTACGCAGCTGCTGAGTGTGGGTGTCAGGGGTGGTGAGTATTGGAGAAGAGTTTTCGAGGTTCAGGGGTGTGAGGTGTGTGTCAGCCTTGACAATGGCTGAGTGAAGTGAGGAGTCTTCTGCTCTTTGGTGGAAATGTTCCCTAAGTGTATGTACTTCTTTTTCGTGTAGGGTGGTGAGGTTGATGAGTCCTCGGCCTCCCTCCTTGCGGGGAAGAGTCATCCTTTCCGTAGCGGACTTGGGGTGGTGCATGTTGTGTTTCGTGAATGTAGTACGTGTTGCCCGTTGTAGTGCTTCGAGTTCGGTGTTTGTCCATGGAATTATGCCGAACGAATATGTTATTGTGGGAACGGCAAAAGTGTTGATAGCTTTAATTTTATTTCTGGCGTTGAGTTGTGTTTTGAGGATTTTGTGAACTCGAGCAAGGTATGTGTTCTTCAGTGCATTTTTGATGTTTGCGTTGCTGGAAGCCCAGCATTTTTGATGTTCACGCGCGCTTGCTGGAAGCCCAGGTACTTGTAGGTCTCTCCCTATTCCATGGATTGGATGGCCAAACCATGGTCCCGTTCAAAATACTCCAAATTCGAAGTCTTCCCACGTATTATGTGTAAATTGCGGCATTTGTCAATTCCAAATTCCATCCCAATGTCTTTGGTGAACTGTGTGGTGGCTTGTTGTAAATTAGCAAGTTTTGCATTGTTTGTGGCATAGAGTTTAATATCATCCATGTAGAGTAAGTGTGTGATTTTATATGGTGTCACAGTGCCTGTGGTAAGTCTATAACCGTCTTTTGTGTTATCTAGTATATGGCTCAGTGGATTCAAGGTGAGGCAGAACCAAAGAGGACTCAAAGAGTCTCCCTGGAAAATACCTCTCCTTATGGGAATGGGATCTGTAGTGATGGAGGTGTTAGAGGTGCGTAGGTGTAATGTTGTGTTCCAACTCTTCATCGTGGCATCTAAGAATGCCGTGATCTTGGGGTGTATTTTGTAGATATGAAGAGTGTATAGGAGCCAGGAATGAGGGAAAGAATCAAATGCCTTCTTGTAATCGATGTATGCGATATGTAACCTCCTATTCTTCGCGCGTGCCTGGCGCAGGATTACAGCGTCAATCAGGAGTTGCTCCTTACAACCCTGGGAATTCCTGCGACAGCCCTTCTTCTGTTCGGAAAGAATGTTATATGTCTCGATGTGTGTGTAGATCTTGTCTGCGAGGCAGGAGGTGAGGAGTTTGTAAAGTGTGGGGAGGCAAGTGATTGGGCGGTAGTTTGCAGGTTGCGCTGTTTCAGTGTTCTTGCTCTGTAGGTATGTGACACCCTGTGTGAGGAAACGAGGCATATGTTCTGGGTGTTGGATTATGTCAGTGAGTGTAAGCGCTAGTTTTCCATGCAGGGACGTGAACCTCTTGATCCAGAATTTCTGGACTCCGTCTGCACCAGGAGCCTTCCAGTTGTGTGCATGTTTTAGTGCTGTCTGTATGTCTGCGAGAGTAATCTCATGGAAGGACATGCAGGGTAAGTGTTCAGTGAGTTGCTGTTCCTCTGTTATCCATGGTGCTTTATCATTGTGGGGGATAGGGTTTGACCACCGAGACGACCAGTATTCATGTAAAGCCTCGCCGTTGGGAGTGTTTGTGTTAGTTGTAGTAGAGGAAGATGTAAGGGATCTGTAGAATTTTTTCTCATTGTATTGGAAAATATTGTTCTGTTGTTTGCGCAGAGTGCACTGTTTGTATCTTTGTAATCTTTTTGCAAGTGCACCGAGTTTTTGTTTTAGTGTGTCGAGATGTTCCTGAACCTGGTTATGATGATTTGAATGTGAAGGGCGAGTATTTATGTGCTTGAATATCTTTCTAACCTGGGACACAAGTTTCTTTGTTTTGTTTCCTGCACAGTATTGTGTGAGCCTGGCTATGTCTCCTCTAAGGTCACTGATGCGGCCCTCAAGGCGACGTGTCCAAGGGGGGATGTATTCTTGTGTCCGTGCAGTGGGAGGTATGTTGTGTTGTTTGATTCCAAGTGCCCGAATGGTTCCCTGTGCGGCACAGTAGAGTATTGTATGTATGTCTTCTAATGTTTGGATGTTGTCAAGGTGTTATAAGATAGTGTGTGTGTTGAGATGGTATATGACTGTGGCGAGTTGTTTTGATGTGTGTACTTTGGGGAGTGGCGGCCTAAGTGTGGGGTCTGTGCCTGTGTATTGTGCGAGTGCAGTGTAGAAATGATCATGAGCTGCACGTAATATTTCATTAGTTGTATTGTTGGGGCATGTGTACTGAGGAGTAGAGATTGTTTCTGTGTTTTCCATAATGGTGTCTTCTGGTGGGGTGTGGTTTGGTGTCCTGTGGTTGGATTCAGCGACTTCTTCTTTAATTTGTGCAAGTATGCATGGGAGAATAAGATTGTTTACTACAATTGAACGTCGCTGATCCGCTACCCGCTGTTCGCTAAGCCCTAACGATGGATAGCGTGTGGTGAAAGCTTGGTGTAGTGCCTGTCTGTATCCTGTTAGTTGAGTACCTAACTTTGTAACATTGAAGAAGTCGCGCATAAGATCCTGGTTCATCTGTGGTGACCATCGGATGCGCTGGCGTGGTTTCCCAGTTTTGGTGGTCGCCTGCTCTGACACAGACGAAACACTTCCGACTGTTCGGGCTGGATGGTGTTGCCCGGGCATTGTGGTAGCCATACTACAGGATGGGGTGCCACTTTCTCCACCACCACCTGCGGGAGACTGTAGTATATTTTTCGAACGGAGGCCTCTGCCTAACCCCTGAACGCGGGTGACTTTATCCTGCGCCACACCCGATGCAGCATGATCTATATTAGAACGTGTTCTCATCATAAATGGTTGGACCCTTTAGCCTACCCTAAAGCTAGTGTAGTTCCTGCCTCCACCGCGAGGAGATAGGGTCCATGGAGGCTTATTATTATTATTATTATTATTATTATTATTATTATTATTACTGTTATTATTACTATTAAGGAATTCTTATCTCATTATTTTCCCTGTACTGTTTTGTTTTTAAATTAGTCTAGCTCATCCGTTCTATACAATTTGCTTTCCTTATATCACATCTCCCATTTCCTGTCTCCCTCTTTCTAATCCGTATATACTAAGCAACAATTTCGTTTTTGAGATCTATATTTAAAACCAATTTATTCAAGTGGTTCCTTAGCCTTCATAATACACTGTAAACTCTTTTTTTCCACTTACTCCACTTCGTTTCTTGACCTCTCAACTCCATCTATTTGAATCCCGTGGCTTGCTCAGAATAACGATCTAAATCAGACGTCATAGCGAACTTTCAATGAATAATGAGTAAAAAACCATAAATTTTAAACCATATCTTCCGCCTTCTCCTTATGGCAAGCATTGAAGACCCATTCTTAACTATCTCACCAGACTCTCTGATCATTCTTTCGCATAATATTCGTAGTATTTCAGCTAATTGGAACATGCTACTAGGCAGTTTAGAAACTTTGCACAAATTTCCTGATTTTCTACTTCTGACGGAAACTTGGGCCACAAACTCACAGACTTTACCGAAATCACAGAAAAGGAGGCGGCGTTGCTCTATATTATAATAACAAGTTCAATATTATAAAACTTAACGAATTCTCCTTTATCAATGTAGATTTAGAATGTATTTGTTGTTCGATAAATGAGGATCTAATATTCGTCGGAATGTACAGACCACCTTCTGGAAACGTTCAATTCTTCCATGACTACTTAGTTTTAGTTGCTAATTTTATTAACCACAACAATAAAAGAGGGATATTCATAGGCGACTTTAATAATAACTTTCTCAATAGAAATGACAAAACAATCATAGATATTATAACTTCACTGAATTGCTACTCTTTCTTTCCTCTCATAGATTCACGAACTCGACACTCTGTCTCTCATTCATCTCATACTCTTTTGGATCAAATCTTTACGAACTTTCCTGTAGAATCTAAAGGTATCCTGAACGTTTTAATAACGGATCACGATCCAATATTCTTTACAGCTACAACTTCTAATTTATTTAAAAACCTTACTTTTAAAAAGCCAGTAAAAACTAAAAATAGCAAAATCATAACAAAAATGTAAATAACTTTAAAAAAATACCTTCAGAAAATTAACTGGATAAGAGAGTTGAAAGATGCAATATCTACGGATGAAGCAGTCACTATCTTCAACAAATTCTTCTTCACTGGATTCAATAAATATTTCCCGCCTCTCTGCACTCCTAAGACTAATACATCTAACATAAATAAAAATCCAGGCTATTCTTGGATCTACTTAAAGAGATTCGCCAAAGAAAATAAGTTTTATAAAACCTGCAAAAAGAACCCTACCCCTGACAAACTTCAGTGTCTCAAAACTCTTCAACATAACTTAAAATCAAAAATTAGATCGGCCAAAATCAGTTACTATGAAAATACATTTAAGGATAGCCTATCTATTAAAGAGAAATGAAAGAATATTAATAAATTATTAACAACCTCAATTAAAGAAAAGCTTCCATCTCATCTTATCACCGAGAATAATCCCACTGATACCACTCAAAATTTAAATCATTTCCTGAATACGCTCATTCCACACTCATCCTCTTCTTCTCTTGATGTACATAGCATTTCTATACCTCATAACCCAGTTCCTTCTTCTTTTTATCTATCACCAACTTTCCCTCTTGAAGTGGAATATACAATTAAATCGTTAAGTAATAAAAGTTCTTCTGGACCTGATGAGGTCTCCCCTAATCTTCTTAAAAACATCGTAGATGAAATCTCTCTTCCTCTAGCTCACATATTCAATATGTCAGCCATAGAAGGCATGTTCCCTTCCTCCTTCAAAGAGGCTAAAATTATTCCACTATGGAAATCAGGTGACGTGAACGATTTAGCCAACTATCGTCCTATATCTATGATCAACACGTTCTCAAAAGTCTTTGAAAAGCTTTTTCTTAATAAGTTATCTACATTCATATCTCAGAAAAAAGTACTTGCTCAACAACAACACGGTTTCACACATCGAAAAAATACTGAAACAGCTCTAATAGAGTTAACAGAATTCATCACAAATCAAATGGCCTCAAAGCAAATTCTTTTAGGTTTATTTCTTGATCTCAAGAAAGCATTTGATTTAATTAATATTGACATCTTTCTGACTAAATTAGAGCATTTCGGTATTAGAGGCCCTCCATTATCATGGCTAGCTTCTTATCTAACAAATCGCCAATATGAATTAACTCTTAACGGTTACTCCTCCTTCTGATTTTCTACATCCAAAGCCTTACCGCAAGGTTCCATTTTGCCTCCCCTTCTCTTCAATCTATTTATTAACGATCTCCTCCTCACTTCTCCTGCTAACAAATGCATCTTCTATGCGGATGACGGAACTCTTCTCTTTGCTAATAAAAGTATAAAGGATCTCAAGGAAAATGTTCAACAAACACTCCATCACCTTGAATCTTGATTGTCCTTAAATGATCTGACATTAAATACATCGAAAACAATATATATGTTTTTCCATCAAAAAAACAAAAATCCTTTGTAAAGAAGTTTTTCTGTCACTTATAAAAACGCTGCCCTTCAGGAAGTGCATTCCTTCAAATATTTAGATATCTTTCTCACACAGGATCTTTCATGTAATCTACATGCGCAACAAATTTCTTATAAAATTTCTAGAAACTTGGACATTATTAAAAAACTAAACTTTCTACCGACACAAATACTTCTAAATCTATATTGGTCCTTAATCCACTCAAACCTATGCTAAGGTATTGCAATACGGGGCACTGCCTCAAAATTTTATCAATACATGATTCTTAAGGCACAGAAACACTTCCTGAGATTTTTGGACGAAAAGCCAATGCAATACTCGACTAAATCTCTTTGGCACAAATATAAAGTTATCTCCTTCCATGATCTCTACAACTTACATTTAGCTCTCTTCACCTATAAATTACTTAATAAAAATATCTCTTCTTCTATCACACTAACTACTAAGCCACAGTCACATATTTACAATACAAGAACCTCTTCAACTCTATTCACTCCAAGAATCACATCAAATTATCAAAAAATAGCTGTTAGCTACTCTGCTCCTTCTCTGTGGAATAAAATTCCCCCCAATATTCGTGAAAGTCCCAATTTAAAACAGTTCAAAAGAAAACTAAAACATCATCTGCCTGCACTAACATAACCTTTCACAATTATCCTTCTTTCCTTTTCTTCTCTCCAATTCATAAGTTAATTCCTAATCAATCCGTTGTCAAGTTGCAAACGTCAACTCTCATCAGATGTCTTCCAACCTTTCCTCTCCTCTCCCTTATTTCGCTATTTATCTTAGTAACCTCTTTACTTTCTACCTATTTGAGCTAGGCTTAACCTCTTATCCGAAAATTTCTGTTCACGAATTTGTATGACATGTTTTATTTACATATTTCGTTATCTTAGTTATTTTACGAAGATTGTACATATATCACCAGATCTAAACTCCACAATTGTATAATTCTTTTTCACATTTTTATTAAAAATCACTGTTCCTTTTATCCACATTATATTTTATTAGTTTCAATGTTTTTGTATTATGCTCTGTTTTGTTTTCTCCATTATATGTAACCAGTAATGCTCTTTGTATTTTATTTTTTTATTTTTTATTTTTCTTGCCTGTAATTGACTCCTGCCTGCCTTCTCGACGGGACTACCCTTAAGGCATAGGGAAGTCACACTCATATCTATTATGCATTATCAAACTTTTGTAAGGCAAATAAATTATTATTATTATTATACATTTTGAAACACAGTCAAAAATTCGCTGACTGGAGCCTTTAGTAGATACAAGTTTCAGCCAGAAACCTAAGTATCCACCAGGTATCTGCGCAATATATATGATGTTCCAAGCAGCGCTGTTTTTTGTAGTTCTGATGTTGTTATTTCAGACAACTGCAATTGGTTCAAATACTTGGTAAAATTTTTTGAGATTGTTCCAAGTGTTCCTATGATGATGGGGATCACTGTCGTGTGTTTCATCCAAAGCCGTGTTGTTTCTATTGCCAAATCCCTGTATTTTATATTTTTTTCCTGTTCTTTATCTAAAATTCTTGCATCTCCAGGGATTGCAATATCAATTATGAAAATAGTTCTATTTGTTAATACTGTTATATCT
Source organism: Thereuonema tuberculata (assembly GCA_023159025.1). NCBI lineage: Eukaryota > Metazoa > Arthropoda > Chilopoda > Scutigeromorpha > Scutigeridae > Thereuonema > Thereuonema tuberculata. Next base: position 325,516 of record JAFIDM010124599.1, on the reverse strand, counting down.
GGCGTATTATGATCCAGGTGTCTATCAGTTTGAATTCTGAATTCAAAATCCCACAAGATTTTGACGTCTTCATTTTCTAAAACTTTTTCAACTTGATGTTCCCATGAATTTTTAGATGCTGGCAAGTCATATTTTTTGCATAATGCCCAGTGTATTAATCTGGCGACCCTATCATGTCTGCTTTTATAGTCCGTTTGTGCGATTTTGCTGCATTCACAGATTAAATGCGAAACAGTTTCAAGTTTTTCTTGGCATAGTCGGCAGTTTGGGTTATCACTGGTTTTCTGGATTTTTGCTTTCATTACGTTTGTCTGTAATGCTTGTTCTTGTGCAGCAAAAATTAATCCTTCAGTTTCTTTCTTGATAGTACCCGACTTTAACCATTCCCAAGTTAAATCGCTGTCATTTTTGCCTTCAATATTTCTCAGATATTGTCCATGCAAGGGCTTGTTTTTCCAACTGTTTAATTTTATTTCAAACTGCCGTGCTTTATAAACTGTTTTGGTTTCTGTTGATTTTAAAATATTCTCACTGGCTACAGCTTTCAAAAGTTTCTCCTTACTTTTCCTAATGTAATCACTGAGACTTCGTTTTTCTTCTTCCACTACTTGATGAACCTGTAGCAGTCCACGGCCACCAATCTTTCGCGGTAAATACAGTCTGTCAACGTCACTTCTTGGATGTAAAGCATGATACATATTGAGCAATTTTCGTGTCCTACGATCAAGTTTTTCTAGGTCGTTTTGGTTCCAATCAATTATTCTAGCAGGATATCTGACTACTGGAATTGCCCATGTGTTAATGGCTTTAATTGTATTTCCACCATTCAGTTTTGATTTTAAAATTTTTCGAATTCTCTTAATGTATTCTTTCTGAGTGAGTTCTTTAATTCTAGTGTTCAGAATATTGTCAGCTTCTAATATACCAAGGTATTTGTAACTTTCATTATTTCTCAATGATTTTATTATGAGACCATTTTCCAGTTTTATTCCCTCTAATTCCTGCATTTTGCCACGTTTCATTGTCAAAATTGCACATTTTTCAATGCCAAATTGCATTTGGATATCCCTGCTAAATTTTTGGACAATGTTTAATAGTGACTCAAGTTCAGTAGGACTTTTTGCATATAATTTCAAATCATCCATATAAAGTAGATGGTTTATCTTTCCAGTATGTTCAGAAACTTGATAGCCCAATTTTGTTTTGTTTAAAATTATAGAAAGAGGAAACAAGGCGATATTGAACAACAGTGGTGACAGTGAGTCTCCTTGGAAAATTCCTCTCATGATGTTCACTTCACCAATTTGTTCACCATTTACCATTAGCAAAGTCTTCCAATTTTTCATACTTTCCTTTAAAAACTTTTGTATGTTTTTGCTAATCCCATAAATTTCTAAACAGGTTGTAATCCAGCTGTGGGGCAATGATCGAATGCCTTTTTATAGTCTATCCACGCCATGTTCAAGTTAGTTTTCCGTCGTCGTGAATTTTTGAGTACCATTTTGTCAATTAATAACTGGTCTTTTGTGCCTCTTGACATTTTAAAGTTTCCTTTCTGTTCGACTGGATGTAACAGATTTTCCGTAAGATGACCGTAAATTAATCTTGCAAGTATTCCTGTAAGCAATTTGAATGTTGTAGGGAGGCATGTAATTGGTCGATAATATTATTATTATTATTATTATTATTATTATTATTATTTAAATGAATATTTAAGCTTTAAAATTTTAGCTTTATTTAATATCAAATCAAATGGTAAGAAAGAAGTCAAATATTTTGATTTTTAGATTTTTACATAATACATTAAATTTCCCAAATGAAATTATAAGCATTAAAGCATATTTGCTTTTAAATAAAATATACTATATTCGGATGCTGCGGATGCGAGAACCTTATCTAATTGTGTGTGTTTTTTATAATTTTTTTTCTTACACTAATTACATGCACGTTGAATTTACTTTTATTGAATTAATTCTTTGTTTTGGGTTTTCTATTCCCTACTTAAATTCCTTAGTGCGCGGCAATGCCCCGACAAGGAATTTCAGGCCATTGTTGTGTTGGTTTGTTGGGGTGGTACTTCAGGGAGCTGAAGTGGTATCTCCTTAACTTTGTCACGCAATCTAAGCTATTATCAAGAGTAAATCTGGCTGATAATGTCTAATAAGGCAGAAACAGATGTCCCACAGGTGTTATGATTCTCGAAATGATAGCTTAGGATGCGAGAACCTTTTTTAATTGTGTGCTTTTTTAATTGTTTTTCTTGCACTAATTACTCGCATGTTAAATTATTTTTTAAGAAAATATACATACAGCCCAAAGTATCCTTGCCGATTGTCAAGTTTGGTGGCGGTGGCATTTGGTTTGGGACTGTTTCTCTTGGTTAGGTCTGAATCCCTTAGTTACTTTGACCAAAGTTCCTTTGACTGGAAACATGAACGGTGAGATGTATGTCGACATTCTTGAAAAAGTTGCCTTTCCCACCCTCTAGCAACAGTTCGGGGAAGGACAGTTTCTGTATCAACAGGATAACTGTTCTTTCCTGTTCTGTCGAAGATTGCGATGCTGTGGTTTGAACAGATATGTGTTGAACTAATTGACTGGCCTTCACAAAGCCCTGCTCTGAATCCCATAGAACACCTCTGGGAAGAATTGGAAAGCAGATTAAGAACCAGGCTCAACTGCCCTTCTTTAGTGACAGGACTCACTGCAGCTCTCGTGGACGAATGGAAGAAAACTCCTGCTCACATTTCAAAATCTGGTGGAATATCTTCCCAGACAAGTGCAGGCTGTGATTGATGCTGAAGGTGGCCTGACATCCTATTAATATGTGCCACATGACTTTCTGATTATACAACAGTTGGTGTCCTGATACTTTTGGCCATGTAGAGTAATAACAATTACTAATTACAATTAATAACAATTAGTAACAATAAATCAAGAAATTTTTTTTAACTTTTGTGTCTTACACATTATCAAAATGTTTTGTTCATTTTTCCATTTTAAAAGTGGAGAAAGCAAATATACTTTAATAAATTATTTGTATATATTTAACTTAAATAGAAACTAAAACTATAAGAAAGAAAAACCTATTATTAATATCTTTGGAATTTCTTGTTGCAATTCGACAAGACAATTGTTTAATTAAAAAATCTTCAAATATTACTTATTTTAGTATTGTTTTTGTTTTCATTGTTTTATATTTGGAGGGTGTATATTTGCTTCCTAACTTTAAAAATTGTTAAGAAGAAACAGTTATATACGTATTTTTTTGAAAAATGAATTTACCATTTTACAAGAGATAAAATTTTATTTTAATATTTGGTGTTTTCGAGAAAAAAAATTTCACATAATATAAAAAAATATTGAAGAAATTACGGAATAGTTTTACTGCATTATGTGCAAAACAAATAGTATTAAAAGTGGATACTGATGTTTTATAAACATAAACATTAACAGACCTTCATATAACGAAGTACCATATTCAGTGATGACGTTTTGAATGAAAAAATATTTTCAATATGATGTCCATTGTATTTAAAAAAACATTCATAACATGTTTCTAAATAGATCTATCTGTAGTTGGAGAAAGAACGACACTATCTTTTCCCGTAATTCTACACATGTTGTTGGTGAGTACAACTTAAAAATTGCTTTAGAAAACCCCCAAACGTAGGCAGCCGGTGGTGTAAGGTCATGTAAATGCAGGGATTAAGAAAATTTGTTCCACGGGAAGTTTTCGTTCCCCAAAAGTTTTCCTCAGCAAAGCGAGTGAGTTGGCCGAGCTAGAATTGGCTCTATCCTGTTAGAACCATTGAATGTGGCGTCCATGGTAAATAGGATGATTCAGATCACCCCAAATAAGGCGATTCAGACCAATATTTGCATATCATTAGCATACAGTCTTTGAGACCTCAATTTGCATGTAAACGAGGAGTTGTAGAGCGTTTGAGTCCAACATTCACATAATGAAAAGTAAAAAGTAATGTGAATGAAAGGGAGCACAATTTACGTATAGGATTATTCGGACCACTCTTGCATATTAATTTGCATATTAGAGTATTTGAGACCAGGATTTGCATACTCTGTACTTTAATTAGCATAATTAATGACTTTTGGAATAAATGAAAAAATCTGGGTTGTAATATATTAAACTTTCTGAAATTGCTAGGAGAATCAACTGGTGGTGAGGGCGATACAGACCACTTTGCATATGGGTTTTTATACAAAAGAGTTGTAGGACGTTTGAGACCAAAATTTACATAATGAAAGAGATAAGGTGAATGAGGGTGTTCACGTATAGGGTGATTTGCATGTTAGGGTATTGGAGACCAAGATTTGCATACAGATGGCTTTTAACACCAAAATTAACCTAAGGGAAACATACAAGTGAATGTAGTGTGATACAGACCTTTATTTACATACTCAGTACCTTAATTTGCATAATTAAGAACTTTTGGATTAATTGAAAGAAACCTGGATTGTAAATATAAAACTTCGTGAAATTGCTAGGAGAATCATTTTGTGGTGTTAATATTGATTGATTTTCATATTGATTGTTTACTCAAAAGAAACCCAATGTGTAATATATCAAATTTCATGAAATCGCTCAGGTAAACAATTGGTGGTGAATTTTTCTTGAGTGAATGTGCTTCTTCTTTTAATTAATTTTTTTTACTGTAAGTTTTTATCGTAAGAAACTTGTGAAATGTTTTTTCGTCTTCTGACTATTATGGTTTTAATGTATCTATTTGTGTTTTGGAAATGAGTTTATACTTTTTCATTCGTTTTTTACTCAAGTTTTTCATTTCATTCTTCTTTTGACTATTAAGATTTTAACTTGAGAAATGTTGGCTTTTCTTTTATCTTGAAGATTTTTTAAATAGTATTGATTCGTTTTCAAAATTATACTTCGTATAAAGACGAATTATGTGTACCTCAGTTGCATACCGGGAGATCAAGAAATAACAGGAGGTGTTCGGGGCCCTGTATCGTGTTATGTACTGGACGAAATAGAACAAAATTTGGCCACCATACACATTAAAGTATGCGGCTTCGATTTTTCAAGAAAAAAAAATTAGTACCAAGCAACGCCGAAAGGGGAAATTCTGGCGCTGCAAGCACATAATGTGTGAAAAAAGAATACATAACTGCCAATGGAATCAGTAAATAACGCACCAAATACCAATGAATAACGTTTATTATAGCAACCTACAAATTTGGCTCAAGGTGACCACCACCCTGATGTTCCACTAATTGCAAGCAGTACACGAGGTTTACAATGGTGGCTCGCAAAATACCGGCATTTATTCGTCTGACATGTCACGTTATTTGATCTTTTAAGGTAGGAATGTCAGGAACATGTCCTTGATACACAATGCATTTCAGGTAGTCCCACAACCAGAAATTGCAAGGATTCAGATCAGGGGACCTCGGGGGCCAATTCATTGGAAATCCGCGACTAATTACTCTAGCGTCTGTGAAATGTTGACGCAGGACATCTTTCACCCGACGACCGATGTCCGGTGGTGCACCATCTTGCATGAAAATGATAGAATCGATGCAGTTTCTTTGCTATAGTTGAGGTATCACAAAGTTCTCGAGCATATCGGCATACCTGCCAGAATTGACAGATCAAGTCACTGGTCCATTTCTACCAACTTCTTCATAAAAGTACGGGCTGATGATAAAAGAAGCAGTGAACCCGCACCAAACTGTAACTTTCGGCGAATGTAAGGGGATCTGTTGACCAACATGTGGATTTGTATCAGCCCAAATACGGCAGTTGTGTGTGTTGACATCACCGTGCACATGGAAGTGAGCTTCATCGCTCCATAATATCCGCCACGGCAACTCGTCATCCACTTCCAAACGAGCCAAAAATCTCAAACTAAACTCTAATTGTGTATTTCTGTCCCCCGGGAGCAATTCTTGAATGGGTGTTATCTTATACGGATAAAATTTCAGGATCTTACTCAATATCTTCTGCACCGTCGGCAACGAGATATCTCTTTGTCGTGATAATAAACGTACACTGCTTATTAGCTATCGCCTGATCCTGAACGGCAGTTGCAACTTCATCAACTTGTTCCTGCTTGATACGTTTACGTCCTCAGCCTGGTTGCGCACCAAGAGTTCCTGTTCTTTCAAATCTTTCAACCATTCTTCGTAAGTTAGTTATAGTCATCGGTCCTTTACGTAACTGTTTTAACCGTCGGTATTCACGAAGAGAATTATTGGCAATTTCATCCCGCTGATAAAACACCTTGACTAATAACGATCACGTAGTGACAATGCCATCGACGGGCGACTGGTTGCAGAATGACTAGAATTCCCGCAAACCCCTCCTTTTATGCTCGATATCGTGTCACAAAGTACCCGTATATGCAAATTTCATGATGCATTTTTCGACCGCAGCACCAGAATTTCCCCTATCGGCGTTGTTTGGTACTAATTTTTTTTTCTTGACAAATCGAAACCGTATACTTTAAGGTGTATGGTGGCCAAATTTTGTTCTATTTCGTCTAGTACAAAACACGCTACAGGGCTCCGAACACCTCCTGTATTTTCTTGATCACCCGATATATCTTAGAAATAACGTAATTAAACACAATTTTCGCCAAGACCTACAAACAATTACGCACAAACCAGAACTATATACAACTGGGTTACGTATTAACCAGTTTTTACTATTTATGCAGCTTTTGCCACAAACTTTTAATGCACCATTAAGGACATTGGTGTAACTACAATTAAATAATAGCAAAGTCGACATCTGTTCACGGGTTTTGTATGGGTTTAGAAGTGGACCTGACATCAGAGTTGTGATTCGGATAACTTCCGTAAATTTTGGGCTTTTCAACTAAGATAAAGGTTGTCTTCGGATGACTGAATATCTAACTATTAAAATATTATTAACAAATATTATTCACAAACCTCAAGATAACAGACGTTTCGGAAATACACTTATCGCGGTAGATGCGCAACAGAGATATTTTCACGGATAAAATTATGTGAATTACCTGATCATTTGATACTTTAATAAAGGCAAAAGCAAGCATGCATAGGGATATGACCTAATAGTGAAAGTAATCCACTTGAGATCAGAAATAGATTAAGAAAGTTTTAATAAGGAATAATGTCTATGGGCCCACGTCTCCAGCTCTTTAAAGTTCTTAGCATTTTCCTAGGTTGGTATATTTGTCAAGTGAAGTTTTTAACTTTGAAGTTGAATTTAAGGGTGAAACCCATGTTTCCGAACATGGGTGCTAGAGGATAAAATGTTCCTCTCTTAGAATACTATCGATTGGGTGGGTACAATTGTCCCCACTATTTATTTTGTCTCCCCACTATTACGTCAGTTTAACTATTAGGACATGAGCCTATGCAGATTTTCGGTTTCTCTATAGCAACTTAGGTAAACACTACGAACTTCAAACTTGGCATGCATATACATCTCAATATATATGATTACACCATGTATAAACCTAAGAGGTTCCTACCCCAAAACCTTGACTTATAACCAGTTGCCCATGTCCAGGTCACGTGGTTCTGGGGTAGTTGAGGGGAGGTCTTGCGGCATATTGTTAGAACCAGTATCTCCAGATGAATGCAACAGAAACCAAAGCACTATCTATTACGATGGCCGAGCACTTTGCAATCAAAATTGTATCTTGACATGGGCATTATCTGCGAAACGGTAAGAGCTGGAGACGTGAGCCCATAGAAATTATTCCTTATTAAGACCCCCTTAATCTATTTCTGATCTCAAATGGGTCACTTTCACTGTTAGGCCATGTTCCTATGCATGCTTGTTGTCCTTTGTTTTCAAGTATATAGAATGATGTTTACCGGAGATACGCTTCAAACAAACAATGAAGCACGCAGCATGGACAAACAATGTTGATGTGCGGTAAGCACTTTTGTCACGAGATTGAATCTTTGTAAAAAAGTTTTGGCATTCGATAAGCGAAGCTGTTGATAAGTGCGGATGGACGGTTGCTGTGCTACTGTAAACACAAGGATGGAAGCTTGGAACAATAGTTGTTGGCTGGTTGTTAGGGTAATTACGTGCGAAGTCCAATTTGGTTAGTTGCCTAATTTTCCTGTCGATGTAGATAAGGTAAATGGAACCGTGATATGTGAGTTTGAACATTTCAGAATATAATGGCCGGAAAACGTTGGTAAGCTACCTAGTTCAAAGAAGTAATTTGGGAACCCGAATTAAGATAAAGTTTAATAATGTTTATCTCGATCCAAGAAAACAGAAATAGCTTATCAATATTTAAATACGACAGAAATAAAGATAAAATCGAAGAATTCAGACGATTTAAATAAGACTAATCAAATTAGAATCGTAGTTGGTGCTATAGAATCAACTTGTTCGAACGTTGGTATTCTAGAATTTAACTTAGAAAGAAGAACCGAGCGGACGTCCTTGTTGTAGCAGTTGGTTAAGCCATATCGAATTTGACTACTTTAAATAATGTTTTAAGAAGATCCAAGCGGTTGTGCTTGAAGTCTATCCAACGCTTAGGGCTTACATTTAGAACGGAAGAGTTCTTAAGACCGGATGGACGAGTCCGATTTAAGAAGTAAGTTAAAAGAGTTTAAGAGTTTAAAAGAGTTTAACTCAATTTAAATTCAATTGAGTTTTATTTATTTATCTTGATTAGGATTTTCAAGATTTGTATTTTGGATATTCAGAGAATCATTTGTACATATTAAAATCTAATAACATTAATGAAAAAAATTTTCTCATCTTTATCTTAAGAATTGACTATGCTTACGTTTGAATAGTTATTTTCTAAGTTTATACGAAGGACAAGGTTAAAAGCTACTCCTGCTATAATCATAAGAATATTCGAATTTCTTTCAAGCATTATGTATGCGTAATTTTCACTTATTGACAGACAAGAACATGTTAACCAGTGTGAGCTAGGTAAACACAAAACACTATTTGCTAGAATCAGAAATACACTGTCTCGTCGTTAGGCCTCATCTAATGCTCAATGCTTCAAGCAATATCCTTCTTATCTTAATAATTAAATCATGGAGTCGAGAAAAAATAGAACCCAAAAAAACCAGCCAAAACTCATAGTAAAGACAATGGAATGATAATATTGAAATCAAATTGAATAAAATTTCACAAAATTTAAATCGTTAATTTTTATTTTTGTAAAACTTTCATATTCCACTCTCAAACTCGCTTTAGAAACTTTATGTAAGGAACTTTATACAACGTATTTATGAATTTTTTTGAATAGCAACTGTTGAGCGATACAAAATTGGACTTCGAATATTATAGATATTCTGACGACATTCTTGTTATTTGATACGGTACAACTAGGCAATTTTATATTTTTTATGGATTAATAAATCAAAAAACTAAGGATTTAAAATTTAAAAACGAAGAGGAATGTAATAATAAATTAAATTTTTTAGACATGACCTTAGTCATGATTTACATTTCAAATTTTAAATCGGGACATATCAAGTAAATAAAAAGGAATATTATGGAAAATTTTGTGAGATGAATTGATATTACTACAAATTCGGAGGAACACTTTGAAAATAGTATTGTAAATATAAAACAAATTTTGAAAAAGAATGAATACAGTGATTCTTTTATAAATACGGCAATAGGAAATTACCAAAAATTCAATATTTAAGAGTTAATTGATAACAGGGATAACAAAGTTATGATTCCTTATGCAAATAGTAATAGCTTCTAACTAAAACAAAATTGTAAGAGATACAATATTGAATTAGGTTTTATATATAGCAACAAATTAAAGAACATTTCAAGTAATAAATTCAATCTAAATGAAAAAAGTAACCAAATGGGGGTAGTGTATAAAATAAATTATAGTACTTGTTATACTTTTTATGTTGGAGAAACGAAAAGGATGTTTAGGGAACGTGTTCTAGAACAGTAAATAACATAAAAAAACAGCGAAATTGATATCTCGAAATTAGATTGCGCCACCGTATCAGCAATGAAGTTGAAATTTTATGCAACGAAAAAGAAACTAAATCAAGAAAAATGATCGAAAGCCTAATGATTAGAAACTCAAAAGGAAAAAACAAAACAGGAATGATGGTTTAGACTTAGATTCAACATTTGTGAAGTTAGCTGACAAGGAAGCAAATTTGTTATTGCAACAAACTAAAAACAAAGTATTATTTAAAGAGTTTTCTCAATGATAAAGATTTCATGATCTAATAAAATAAATTAGGTTTTTAATGGTATAATGTTACATTATTGTTTTACTTTCTTATCGTTCTTATTATGTTATCCCATTGTAATTAGTTTCGAAATTAGACTTGACGAAGGAAAGACGTTTAATAAAGTTTCCGAAAATTTGCGTTTAACTTTATTTGATAAAATTATTGAAGAAGATAAGAAAATGATATTATACATAATGAAGTTTTACCAACAATAAATAAATATTAGTTGAGAATAAATATTATTATAAATAAATATTATTGAGAGTAAGAATTTTGGAAAAATCGATTTTCCATTTCAATTCTATTATCATTTTCATATTCATGATTTATGTAATTATTATTATTATTATTTTGTATTTATTTAATGGAAGTTAAAAGAAAGCCTTGAAAAAAGGGTATTGGCAATACATCCCGAAATTCGCTTTAATATGTGGTTGTGTTTTATTTTATTTTATTATTTATGATGGAGAAAGAAAGAATAAAATGAGTATTAATAAATACTTTAGAAAGAGAAAATTAAAATCTGAACATTCGTTATAAGGTTAAACAACTTAATTAGTATGTGATTTTGAATCCTAAAGTTGATGTTCAATTTTTTCCTAAACTTTGTAACTTTATTGTTACAAACACTAAAAAAAACCCCAAAATCCTTGAATAATATTTTTCAGTCTGAGGACACCATTTTATTCATTTTGAATGCAGGAGCATTGGTCATTTATCTTCAATTTATAAAATGAACTAAATAATGTAGTTTTAAATTTTGAAATAAAAGTACGAGCGTAAAGAAGTATTACAATAAAAAGAAATAGATTTAATGGCATCTGTGTAACAAATCCTTATAGATGTTTCCATTGATGATGTATATTACCTTTCTGAAATGCAATGAACTTATTCCAAAAGTGCCACTTTTCAGAGGAATTCCAAGGTTGGGATTAATCGTCCGAATATCTTCGTTGTCTTCATGAAGATATAGCTGTTTTAAAAATTTAGGTAGTTTTAGCCTTATTAAAAATTACAATATCAGTTTATATTCTAATAATTATTCGCAGAACAAAGAACGAATTACTTCCTTCAAAACAAAGTCCGACAGCAAGTAATTAAATTCTATTTGTCAGATTCTTTAACAAAAACATTACTTGACAATTATTTCAAATTTTCAATCTATTCTCCTAAAGGTGCTATTGAAATTGTTGAAATTTAAATTTTTCCTAAGCTCTATAACTTACTGTCAAAACTTTAGTTAGCAAAATACTAAAATTTAGAATCTTAATCTTTAATATAATATCTGGGAACATTTAGGAACATTTTGCTTAAAGTTATAAAAATTGTTAGAAATTAAAAAAAATGCCCAAAAAAATACTTTCTTTGGGTTTTTAAATTAACTTTGAATGAAGGGAATTCGTTGAACACGTCATTTATATTAATAATATGCGTTCCATACAGGTTTCAACAGCAAAATTACTATAATGATTATGTTAAAAAGATTTCTTATTACAAGTAGAGTCATTCTCATTACTGTCCATCAATAAAATATTAATGATAAAAAAATATTACTATAGTATTAAAATTTCATAAAATATTCTAAAAAGTTATTGAAATAAAATACTAAAATTATACAATAATGATATAAATAAACCCTATAATTGAATACATATTCTTTACTATGCTTTAGAACTTTATTTATGAGTAAAAAATTCTTTGTATCAGAAGAAATTACTGAGTACGATTAATGAATAAATTTATTGTGTTTTAATCATTCTCTAGATTCACTGTGGAGGAGGTTGAGTCACTTCTCAGAAATTATCAAAGCTACGTACAGATGATAAGTAAGGTTTATCGATTATAATTATTAGAATTTTTATTCAAATACCTTCATTAAATTATTAACAATAAGTTAATGATAATTTCGGATTTAGTACAGGCAAAGTTTTACAGTTCAAACTTAAACATGAAAGTCTTCCTTTATGGTAAATCTTATCTTTATCTTAGTGGGAACGTATCTCAAGATCAGTTTTTACTGTTGGTAACTACCTTCCTTTTCAACTTGATATAATAATTTGTTTTTTGGAAAATCCTTCTTCATTTCGGTAATTTATATCGTAAAAACGTTTCTTATATCTGATGAGTTCGAATTTCGTTTTAAATGTTGAGATGATATTAAAAATGCTAATATTGAACAAACTCAATTAGTGTTTGAATTTGAAATTTCCATCCTTATTAATATTTCGCAATTCTTCACTGAACTGAGCTGTAAATCTGCTAGTCTGTTTGTATTGTAGTGTTAAATTAGAAATAAACTTTCTGGAAAAGATTTTTATTTTCAATATTACAATAAGGGAACTTTATGCTTTATTTATAACTGGATTTTTACATGCTTTTTACCAGAAGTTAAAAACAGCAAGCCATTGAAAATCCGCCTCTTAATTGGAAATTCTATGATTGAGAAAGATTATTTCAATTTGAAAGTATCATACATCAACATCAAAATAAAAACATAAATGCAGATAAATAAAGATTCTTTGAACTATTTTAAGTATTTTTCTACCTATAAGGAAGGCAGCGGCTGATGGTTAGGAAAGAAGAGAATATCTGTCTTAGATTTCTGATATTAAAAATACTAAAACCAGCTCAGATTTATGTTTTTATTGTGATGTTATAATAATTAACGCACGTTAAATTTGTTGTCGTATGCATTTTTTTCTATAATTAATTCTAATAAAAGATAAGCGTCTGCTAGCGAGATATAATTGAATCATTTTTTTATTATTATTTACTTTTATTCTTATTTAATATTTTGAGTTGATGTTAATATGAGGGCTGTTGTTTTGTTGAACTATATTTTCTTTACATGTCTACTGTGTTTACTGAGCTGTAAATATTGGACGAATCCAACTGATGACGGTAAGAAATTCAGAAACAGTCTGTCTAGGATTTCCGGTATCAAAAATACTAAAAACAGCTCAGTGAAGTTTTATTATGTGCATTTATGTTTCTATCGTGATGTTATTATGATTTACGATGTTAAATTTAATGTTAGAGCAGAAATCATAATCACCAGTTTGTTTTGTGAAATATCTTCTAGATTCAACTACTCCAGCGTTTCTCAACCTATGGTCCGCGGACCACTGATGGTCCGCGAAGATGGTGCGGATGGTCCGCAGACATAATTAAAAAATATCATAAAGCAAGTGGAAAGTAAAGAAGTGTTACGGTTTTTTTTTCCTCTTTTTCCTTACTTTAATTTTCTTTCTCATATCTTTTCTTTGACACAGCTCGTGTCGTTACGTCACCTTGTTGATACTAAGTGACCTTTGGCTTGCTTTTGCTTTCTCTGTGTATACAAGTCAAGAAGCTGAACTTGTGAGTAACAATTTTTTTTTTATTTCTGAACTGGATGTGAACTTTGAGAAAGACTCTGGTGTAGAAGTATGTTTTATTTTAGAACGACTGTTCTTCAGACTGTCATCATTATAGAGACATTAACTATTGTGGGATTATTTATGTAATTTCATATTACTGTTTAACCTTGTTGTTATCATTTACTCTATCGATTATTAGTGTATATTATCCTTACATTTGTTATATTGATAAGTAATATTGTAAGACTACATCTTGTTTAATCTTGTTGTGTGTTATTGTATTGCATTGATTTTATTTATGAATACATGTGTTTTTTTTTCATCTACCCGAATTGTTTATGCTTTCTTTTCCTGGTATTATATTTATCTAGTTTTAGCAGTGGAATTTTCTTGGACCCAGAGGTTCCACCAGCTAAGTTTTATTTTCATCACCTATCTTTATTGGGTGTAGGCTTCCTACTGCATTATATTATACTCTATTTCGTATCTCCTATTGAAATACAGGGTGATCCGTAACAGAAGTAAAAATTTTTCACATAAAATGAACACTAGATGTCAAAATTTCTAAAATTATTTTATTTCGTTATAACGACCTATAATTATTACCCTAAATATTAAGAATATAGACCTACATATAGCCTACTTTTAAAAATGGGATGTAAAATTAGGGGTCCGTAAAAATATTTTAGACATTTTAGATATCCTCGGGTTTAAAAAGGTTGAGAAACGCTGAACTACTCCATTGAAATGTTATTAAATAAAGAATATATGCAACAACTTTTTTACCTGAATGGCTTCTGCTAATGTTGATTCTGGTAAATGTGAAAACCAAAAACACATAATTGTATTCGCTCCTTTATATCGGATTTCGGGAACTGCAATCAATAACATACAAATTCGGAAATGTGAATTATGACTGAAATGCAGGAAATTAAAATGAAATAATTTGGACTGTTTTTCTCAAAGCCAACAAGTATTATACAGTAAAATCTCAATGTGTGATTCGTAGATGTCATTTTATATCAATATGACAAACCTACAGATGCTTCTGATCAATAGTGAAACCAAAAGTTTTAAAGAAGCAATGTTTTTTTTTGAATAATTAAGGAAATTATTGTGATTTGGCCTACTGATTTTTGCAATAAAGGATAACAAATAAATGAGTCATGAGAATAGATGGCTCACAAATTGATATGTTTGTGATTTTAAGAAAATTTAACAATAAAAACCGTTATCCATTGAACTATGTTGAATTTGTAGTTTGTTTTGATTACTAAACAAAAACTCCACATCTTCATAACATAGTATTCAAATAGTTTATTTAAAATACCTTTGCGAATTTTAGGGATGAAAATTATAATGCCATCCCTTCATCAAGCGAAATGAAAATAAAATATTCTTTGAAATAACTAAAATACAAAACAGTAATGAACATGAAACACGTTGAAACAATATACAATTGTTTTAACAATGAAATAGCAAAAATGATCGTTTCATTACTTCACACAATTTTTTAACAATAAATCCAATATACTAACAAAATGCTAACACATTATTAGATCAACCAATTATTTGTTCACAATAACATATTCACATCATTATAAGCAATTAATTTAAACCAACAATCCGACATTCAACAGTCAAAACATTTCAATAATTAAATTGGTCAATATTTACAACTTTTTTTACATCCTTTTTAATTAAATCCTTTACTAACAAAATAGCAGAAAGGTCTACTTTACTATCTTTATTGGAAATTTTATTTTAGTTGTAAAATAAAATAGAAATATTCATAAAGGCTTCAAACGTATTTTTAAATAAAATGAATAATTGATTATTGAAATTGAATGATGACGTCGCGAGCGATGCAATCGGAAGTTAGCTGCGGTGCTATAGGAAGCAACAATTAGATTCTTAGATTTTATTAATGAAGGCTGTGTGTAAGCAGCAAAAACTAGCGTTTGGCTATGCAAATAGAGGAAATAGCGAGAGATGCTATCTCGATAATACAGATGAATGATATATCTGTAATAACATTTAAAGTATTTTTTTAAAGTAAAAGGCTGTGTAATTTAAGCCATTAATTAGTTTTCATTAATTGAGTAGATTTAAATACAATTCAAACTAGAGGAATTGTGATAGGCCTAACTAGATGAAATGGACTTTACGAATTCTACATGGCAGACAAATCGTGGTCAGGACGAACCGGAGATTGGATCTGAAGGGTAAACTGTTGAATCAACGCAGTAAACATTTACTAGTGAGTCAGTAATTGCACCAACGTACTCAATTATTGCAAGTAGAGATTTGTTTTCAACATCCATTGCTTTACCGTAGCCAGATGACAAAATACATGAAGATTGGAACAGAAAATATGGCGGACACTTAGGAATTCAAATCGGGAGAATTTGAAAGACATTAATAATTACAAGCAGATATGTTAACAGGAGAAATGATTTTAGCTATCGAGGAACTGTTATGAAAGTAAAAGGAAAATAATTGAACATTAAATTTAGATGTAACAAGATCTAAATGTGATTAGTAATAGGTTTACTAATAGTGAACTATAAGGAATAATAATGATAAAAGAATTTATTTCTACGATTAAAAAAGTGATATAATGCAAAGAATAGTACTAGATTAAATGAAATTCGTACTAGTGAAAAGGAATTATTATCATATTAGATAAGAAACACATTAGAGGTTAAAACCATACTAGGTAGAAAGTATTAGTTTTAACTACAGGATGAGAAATGCATTATAATTATTTCAGGGATAAATCTTATGAAGATGAACTGAACTTAAATGGAGATATTATTAATGTGTAGTAATATAAAGATTACCAGTGTGAACATTATTGTAATTAAGTTGAAATTATTACAGAACTTTTGAGCCTGATTGAACTATGAACTTTGAAGTTACCGAAGTGTAATAAGTTGTAAAGAAATTAACATATATATAAATGTTTTGTTTTTCTACTCATGCTTACCTTTTATTCATTACTCTTTACGCATCATAATTATGCTATTAGATAGACTACTAGTTAAATTAGTTAGTTTATCCACAAAATAACAACCTTCATACCTATTAAAATTACTGCCTTTCATATATTTTATTATGCAACTTTCTAATATCCTTCTAGCACATAAATCTGTTTCTTTATACAAGATCTTGACAAAATTGTTGAATACATGTCCCTTCTTTATACAATGCTCTGCTTTATCTGACACGTCCTTATTTCCTTTTTTTAAAGCATTACCGTGTTCCGACATGCGTTCCGATATAGTTCTTTTTGTCTCTCCTACATAAAATTCCCCACATGATCTAAAATCCACCCTATAGACTATTTCCATTTCATATTGCCCATCCCTTTGATTTATTTTTTTACATAACAAATTTTTAATTGTATACTTGTATCTGAAATCAATAATAAATTGGATACATTTAATGAAAATAACAAGAGGAAATTTCATTTGGTGTCATTGGATGTAGATAATATGTTTAACAATGTTCCGGTTGAGGAAACTATGTTAATATTGGATAGACATGTGTGTTTGAGAATAGAGAAATTCTATTAAAATATAATTTAAGTAGAGATACTTTTATGGAATTAGTTGAATTTGTTACTCAGAACACATATTTCAGGACTTTTTAAACAAAATAAAGGTTTTTCTATGGGGTCTCCACTGCTGGGATGTTTGTATAATTTATTTTTGAATCACTTTGAAAATAAATTATTAAATGAAAAACAAAATAAACATAAGTTCAAATATTATCGTTATGTGGATGACATTTTGATAATTTGGTTTGGGATCTTGCGTCAATTTAATATATTTTTTGAAAATTTAAATAAAAGAAGTGCAAATATTAAATTTAAGAAGCAAGTAGAAGAAAATAATCAGTTGAATTTCTTAGATGTGAAATTAATAAATGTAAATATTAAGATTAAAAAGGAACATTAAAGAAAAAATTATCAGAGTGATCATATTTTGAATTTTAGATCGGGTCATAGAATTGGTATAAAAAAGAATATAGTTGAAAATTTTATAAGAAGAATTGATAAGAATACAAGTAAATAAGATACTTATTTGGAAAAAATTGAGGATATGACTAAAATATTGAAGAAAAATGATTACTCTGAAAGTTTCATTAAGAAACAAATTAATATCGCAAATTAAATTTGTGATGTTAACCTAAGTTCCGCACGTTAAACTTGTATTTAAACAAATTAATGATTATTATACTTTTAAAATAAAAGAGGTTGGAAAATTTACAAATAAAGTTTTTATTCCATATATTAATGAGAATAGCATGGTTTTTGAAGAATATTTGTAGGTCTTTTAATATGGATGTTGGTTTCAGATACAAGTATATAATTAAACATTTGTTATGTAAAAAAATTATATAATAATTGTACAGATGGGATAATATTTTTATTTGGCAGAGTAGAAAAAGGCACAGGAAACAGGAAAAGTAAAATCTTAAAAGATTTATTATAAGTAACATTAGTTAGGTAAGGCAGTATGTACATATATAAAAGGTTTAAAGCTATCATCAAACAGTACTCTAAAGCGAAAGTCCTTTAATAACAATAGTCCTTGCTTCGGTAACGTAATATCCTTTACGATTCACTCGTTGAAACCTTATCTTCTAATGATCTAGTTTTAATATCCACTTGATATTAGTATTAAACTTCCGCTCCGTATTTACAAACTCTGTGAATCTAATTATGTTTAACTGTCCAATAATGTTCACTTCTAAATTCAATACTTTTAACTTCTTTCCCTTTGATAATAATAATATATAACTATATGAAGCAATTAACATCCGATTAACTAATTAAATAACTTCGAAAAGCTAAACGGAAACTCGGTATCACACACTATATTTATTAATCTTATCTTTAAACGTAAAATCACTTCCCTCTTGGAAATTTAAATTCACCTGTTTTAATTAAAGTACTTAAAGTTAATTTCTCCTGACGAAATACTCAGTTATTTCGTATCCGCAAATATTCCGGGTTTTCTCACAGTCACTAACAGTTGCACACTTTCTTATGTTCAGCGAGAAACTCTCTCGTTCCTAATAATAAATAAGAAAATGCGTACTCACAGTCTGAAGTACTAGAATGGCTTTTCACCCTATGCATTATAGAATCAATCGCTAGGAATTCCACACAATCTCCGGATACTTCAGGACGTTGGACGAACCTCTCCACGAACGCTCTCGCAGCTCCCAACTCGACCATGTGATAATGGGTCATGTAACAAACCGCGCGCCGGAACACGTAACACTCTCTTCGGCTTCCATCTGCTCAAGCTGTCAGGTTAGACTTCTTTAGTAAAAGCGCTTTTATATGAATAACTTTGGCTTTTTCACCGCATGAAATAGCTCTGTTCGAATAAAACTTCTTCCCTGGAATTCGGAATTCTTCCTGTCATATTGGTAGAATATTTTCTTCTTATTTCAGTCTTCACAGATAACTCCGGATTGCATTACTTCTTAATGTCAGTTCATAATTCTTAGTTTTTAAAACCTGGTAGTTTAGGGTTACTAATTCTTGAGGCTTCGATACTTCTTATGGCTTCTAGCTTCTTCATTCTGGCTTCGAATCTCGAATAGTAATTTGTCGACAATCAGCCAACTCAGCCATTCAATTTTTTTTAATCATCTAAGCCATCTTAGCTATCTCTATTCTACTGTCACTGTCTCTTTCTTCTAACTACCCAGAGTGAGGCTCTCCAGCCCCTTATATTTCTTACGTCTCGTGTCGTAACGAGGTACATGCAAATTTCATGTTTGAATTTGCTTGTCTTTCGATAAATAAAAATTTCATTTCAAGCCAATAAAAAAAATATTATTAAATTAATCTCATAATTTAAATCCGTCTACAAAAATAAATCAAAGGAATGGGCAATATGAGATGGGAATAGTGTATAGGGCTGATTCTAGAACGTGTGGGGAATTTTATGTAGGAGTGACAAAAAGAACTATGTCGGAACGCATGTTGGAACACGGTAATGCCTTAAAAAAATGCAAATAAGGACGTGTCAGATATAGCAGAGCATTGTCTAAAGAAGGGACATGTAATGAATAATTTTCTCAAGATCTTGTATAAAAAAACAGATTTATGTGCTAGAAGGATATTAGAAAGTTGCATAACAAAATGTTCGGGAGTAATTTTAATAGGTATGAAGATACTAAAGTAGACCCTTCTACTATTATGTTATTAAAGGATTTAATTAAAAAGGATGTTAAAAAAGTTGTAAATATTGACGAATTTATTTATTGAAATGTTTTGACTGTTGGATGTCGGATTGTTGGTTTAAATTAATTGATTATAATGATGTGAATATGTTATTGTAAACAAATAATTGATTGATCTAATGTGTTAGCATTTTGTTAGTATATTGGATTTATTGTTCAAAAATTGTGTTAAGTAATGAAACGAACATTTATGCTATTTCATTGTAAAAACAATTGTATATTGTTTCAACGTGTTTGATGTTCATTACTGTTTTTTATTTTAGTTATTCCAAAGAATATCTTATTTTCATTTCGATTGAAGAAGGGATGGCATTATAATTTTCATTCCGAAAATTCGCAAAGTATTTTAAATAAACTATTTGAATGGTATGTTATGGAGATGTGGAGTTTTTGTTTAATATACTAAGATGAAAAGGAAGAAGTTGAAAGAAACTTTTGGATGTTTTGATTACTCTTTTGATTAAGAATTAAAAGGATAAAAGTCACAGAAACTGTCGTTGAATGAATCACCGGTAAGAGGATCTAAGATCAATTGATATTCATTACATTCAGAACTTTAAACAAATTCAATTTCCGGAATGAAAGATTTAATAAATAATGAAGAAACATTATTTTGATAAAACGATGAAATATAATCCATATAGTTATACAAAATTAATAAATTTAATTTTTATTCTAAATTTTAATTATCAATGAAATGTTCTGGTTTTTTTTTTATTTTTATTTATTACTAAGCTGTTCTGCTTGTATTTATTGTATGCTCAATGTATTTCTTGGAAACTAATAGAGAAATATTAGTTTTAGACGTTAAATCGAAGCAGAACATCTCAGTAATAAGAATTAAAACAATAATTCTATATAGTATATTTTCATTGCTTTTTAAATATAATATCTCTTTATTATTTATTAGATCTTTCATTCTGAAAATTCAAATGGTTTTAATTACTGAATTTATATCTCTTAAAAACAAAAAAACCAAGGGCTTCTCAATGAATAAACAAGAACGTTTTTCGGATCAGTTATAAGAGTGAATCGACGATGATCGTTTCGTCTTGCTTGGAATTCATCAGCCCGATCTGCCCTCCCCTGTAATGATCATGTCTTTCTGGGTTTGTTATCGGAGAGGACTGATCGGGCTGTTGAGTCCCAAGCAGAACAAAACGGCCGTTGGCAATTTCCTTTTATAACTGATCCGAAAGATGATGTGGTTTCAATATTGTGCAACCCTTATTTTTTTTATTTTTGTTTTTAAACGATTTCTCTGCACATTCACTCTGTTTATTTGCGCTAATTTATCTATTTTAGTTATGATTTTCTTATAATTTAAAGCCTTTCAACCCTATCCATATTTTTGGAAAAAGGTTTTTATGTGCACTAAAACACCTAATTTATTGTTGTTCTTTGTTGTTTTTAGGGATCACTGCGCTTCGGGGATGTTATCGGGGATTCGGATTGGGCTGATTATTCCCAAACAGGACGAAACGGCCGTGCTCCATTCCCTCTTATAAATGATCCGAATGGCATTCTTGTTTAATCATTGTGCAGTCCTTGATTTTTTGTTTTGAAGTAATTTCTCTGCACAATATATCTCTTTATATTTATATTTCTTAAATTCCTAATTTAAACATTTATCTGAAACTACTAACAATACCACAAAAATTTAATATCAATACCAATCTTTTTTATTTTAATATTTTTTTTTTATATAAAAAAATTGTATTTCTATATTCAATAAAAGAGCAATAACTTTTTATTGTCATCTTCAATTTCCAGTCACAGTAAAATTGTTTCATTTTTCATAAGTGAAAGTTTTAATCTATATTTCTAAAATCTTTTATTTCTCTGTCTGTGTGTCTGTCCGGCGCAGTTTTCTGTGAGAATGAAAAATAGGAAGAATTTTTACAATGAAACATCCGCAACAGCAATCGAACCTGCAAC